>JAOTRH010183295.1:0-11917 GCA_034768845.1 Heliamphora exappendiculata | reverse complement strand
AGTACTAAATTCAAAAATGTACCGAATTTAATAGTACATATCGTAGAGAATAAGGTTACTATTTACCTTGAGCACATTATAATTTGTTGTGTTTTAAAATGTTGTTATTTTTTTACATAATTTTATAATTTAAACTATTCATATTGTCTCGCGCAAAAATATCGTGTAATTGTTACTTTTTTGGCATCATATCAAAGTTTTTTTTGTTGGTATAATATGGGGAATAAATTTTGTTGTGACTATGGCACAACAAGCTTTGTCGTGCTTTAAAATGATAGTAATATTTTATATAATTTTATAATTTAAATTATTCATATTTTAGATTTAGTTGTGTACACTATTCACACATAAAAATTATAATTTTTAGACGTAGGCACATAATTTGATTACTTTTATTTAATTGCTTGTTATATATATATATATATATATATATATATAAGTCATTCATTTTGTAAAACAAATGCGACCAGATCAGGTAGCTAACACTGTTTAATAAATCTAATTTTATACATGACTAACATAATCGGTGAGATCTACAAGATGAACAGTACAAATTATAAAATTATATTAAAAAATAATATCATTTTAAAGCTGAAGAGGGTGTGGAGTAAGAGGGTATTTGGGTGTGATCAAGGGTCCGGGTCCGAGACTCGGACCATTGGCCCGAGTGCCATTTGTGACAAAGAGATCAGCCCTTATGTATGGGGGATCGGCCGCAGCTGGAACGGACACATTCCACACGCATTAAATGCGACATGGTCTGACATGACAGGCATTAAATGCGACATGGTTTGACATGACAGGTATTAAATGCATTTGACCCACCACACGTCGGAGGCATTCGACCCGGAGTACGACCGAGGTAGGGAATCGAGGTGATGTGGTGGAGAGCAGATTTTCACCGTTGTTTATGCAGTGACGGAGGAGGGAAGGGATAGACTGACAGGGAGGCATGTCAATTGGGCACGAAGATTTTGTTAGGAATGAGAGGGGAATTTAATCATTACCCTTGAAAGTCGCAACCACTGAAAAAGGACAGAGAGAAAGTACCCATTATAAAAGAGGGGTAAGAACCTTCTTCTTTGGGACACAGAAAAATAAAAAGTAACAGCTTTTACTTAATGGCTTGGATTCCATTCATCTACTAACTTGACCGTCGGAGGGGCGTCCGACAGTCCGCCGCCGGTTAGCTCATGTGTGATCATCTTTGCAGAGGTTGCTCCATCAACAGGATCGATTGGGCTGGATCCAATTCAATAAATTCAATTTACGGGCGTTCCCCATACATTTGGCGCCATCTGTGGAAAATCCAGTTAACAACAGATTGTTAAACTGCTGATGGAAACCCCTTCAAAGGTACCTACCGTCCTTGATGAACATGCCACATCAGACGCAGAGAGAAGGAAAACGGTTCAAAAAAAAGACGATAAAAGACTAGAAGACGAGACAGCGAGGGCTCTGGCGGCCGAATTTGTCAAGAAATCCACACTTTGCTCGATGGGAGAGGAAATAATGAGGCTTCGTGCTTCCCTGAAGACCCACGAGTTGAAACATCTAGAGCAAGACCCACAGGTCCAGGTGGGGAGCTCGCATACTGGAGAACGAGATCAATCGGGAATTAGGGAGACGAGGGGAGCGCGTGGAGTCAATCCGGAGCTAG
Organism: Heliamphora exappendiculata; assembly: GCA_034768845.1. Classification (NCBI taxonomy): domain Eukaryota; kingdom Viridiplantae; phylum Streptophyta; class Magnoliopsida; order Ericales; family Sarraceniaceae; genus Heliamphora; species Heliamphora exappendiculata. The sequence continues at coordinate 10,257 of JAOTRH010183295.1, read as the reverse complement.
GAGAGATATTCAAGGAGTTCTCTAAGCAAAGGGACGAAGAGAGTAGTCATACTCCCAGGAGTCCCCGACTAAAGAAACGGTTCCTGTGGAAGGATGATCCGAGAGGGGAGGGTGGTTCGCGATCGGCACGTAATACGACGGTAGAATCGGAGGAAGAGAGGGACGAGGCAAATACCACGCCGTTTTCCAGGTACATAGATGAAGCAGAAGCACCGAAAAGTTTTTTCGTTCCACGATTTAACTCATACAATGGGCGCTCTGACCCCAATACTCACATCAGCCACTATAAGCAGATGATGACGCTGTGGAGCAGTAATGACGCGCTCATGTGTAAAGTTTTCCCATCTAGTCTGGGCGAGGCTGGATTACGATGGTTTGATCGGTTACTGCCACGATCGATTGCGAGCTGGAGGGATCTTTCAAAGGGATTCGTGGCGCGTTTTGTCACGAATACGAAAATCCCAAAAGAAATCGATTCCCTAATGGCACTCCGTAAGGGAAAAAAGGAATCCTTAAGAGATTATACAAGAAAGTATTGGGAGGTATATAATGATATAGGGAATTGCAATGAGGAACTGGCCGTAGTCTCCTTTAAGCATGGGCTGCAACCTGGAAGCAAGTTGAGGGCCTCTCTAACGAAGAAGCCCCCCCAAAATATCTTGGTACTGATGAGTCGTGTCGAGCAATACATACGGGTAAAGGAGGACGTGGGGAAGGCTGAAATGGAAGTAAAACCGAAGGAGAAGAGACAGAGTCCGAAAAGATTCAAGAAAGTCGGTCTGGGGCAGACGAGGGAGAGTCCCCTACGACCGAGCAAGAGGTCGAGAGGAGAGCTGATGGGAGCTCACGTTTGGTTAAGGGCAAACCATGGAAGACGGGAAGTCAACACCGTGTTTAAGGAGTCAATTCATAAGATTCTACCATGAATCAGGGACATACCCTATTTTGTGTGGCTACCTAGGCTGCCTGACCACATCGTACGGGTGGCGGAGGAAAATGGGGTGCGGTGGAGATGCTCGTATCACAAGGAAAAGAGTCACAAGTCGGAGGATTGTCGCGCCTTCAAGAAACATCTGGAAGATTTGGTTGAGCAAGGACATTTGAAGGAATTCATAAAGGAGAGAATGGATAAGCGAATGCCCACACCCGTGTGGCAAGAAGAGAAACTTGATAGACCCGTCAGTCTTGGGACCATCCACGTAATCCACGAAATTGCGGAGCAGAGGCAGATGATCTCCATGTGGGGGCAAATGCGCAGACTCAGCCATATAGCCGAAGTAATGCGAGTACAGACCATCGTAGGGAAGAGGGCAAGGACCGAGAAAGAAGGTTTCACATTCACAGAAGAAGACGCTAAGAGAGTACAGCACCCCCACAACGATGCTTTAGTCGTGTCTCTCTGTATCTCAGGGTTTGATGTAAAGTGGGTATTAATCGATCAAGGAAGCTCAGTCAAGGTAATGTATTTTTCTCTTTACACCAAACTCAGCCTGCGTACCCAGGACTTGATTCCATCACGGACTCCACTCGTGGGATTCGATTCTCAACCAGTGTGGTCTATAGGGCGAGCTGTAATCCCAGTCAGGGTAGGGACAGTGGAGTTGCAAACTAAGTTCCTAGTCGTCGATGTTCCCTCTGTCTATAACGCTATCATGGAACGGACATGGTTGCATGAATTGAAGGCAGTTTTCTCTACATATCATCAAATGTTGAAGTACCCCACCAAAAGTGGAGTTGAAGTGGTCCACGGGGACCAGGCCGCTTCCAAAAACTGCTTCGTAGCAGCCTTAAAGGCCGAAGTCAATGCAGAAGAGGTCAAAACGATTGAAGTGTCAGCTTGGGACATCTTGGAGGATGTCGGGATGGAAGCCAAGGACAAAGTTGTCGAGGACCTCGAAGCGGTCATGATCCATCCTGGTAATACCGAGAAGTTTTTCCTGATCGGCTCTACGTTGGCCGAACAACCGAGGCAAGACTTACTCAGGCTATTGCAATGTAATGTCGAGGCATTCGCGTGGACACCTTATGAAGTTCCAGAGATAGATCCTGTCTATATTTGCCATTCCTTGAACGTTAGCTCGGTTTCAAAACCGGTCAGGCAGAAGGGTCGCCGTTCGGCACCCCACCACACTGAGGCCGTAGGGGAGGAGGTAGGAAGGCTATTAGAGGCAGGGGCATTAAGAGAGATACAGTATTCGGAGTGGCTATCCAATACAGTAGTCGTCAGGAAGAAGGATGGAAGATGGAGTGGACTTCACCAACCTTAATAAAGCATGCCTGAAGGATAGTTTCTCTCTCCCGAAGATCGATCAGCTCGTAGATGCCACAGCGGGGAACCAACGCATGAATTTCTTGGATGCGTACAGGGGATATCATCAGATCGCAATGTTTGGCAAAAACTAAGAAAAGACATCGTTCATCACACCATGTAGGACTTATTGCTACAAAGTGATGCCGTTCGGCCTGAAAAACGCCGGGGCAACCTTCCAACGAATGGTAACAAAGATGTTTGCCAAAGTGCTCGGAAAGACTATGGAGGCTTATGTCGACGATATGGTAGTGAAATCAAGGAGGGAGGAGGAGGATCTGGCCGACCTCCAAAAAGTGTTTGATATTCTTAAAGCCCATCGCCTCCGCCTTAATGTGGCAAAGTGCGCGTTCGGCGTTGGCTCGGGGAAGTTTCTTGATTTTTTGGTTACAAACCGGGGAATCGAAGCCAGCCTGGATCAAATCAGAGCCATCTTAGAGGTAAGGACGCCGTGCACAGCCAAAGACGTGCAGAGGTTGACGGGGATAACCGCAGCTTTGAACCGGTTTATAAGTCGATCCCCATATAAGTGCCGAGAGTTTTTTCTTACCACGAGGAAGGGAGAGCGGCTCCGCTGGAGTGAAGAGTGCGAACGGGCCCTCCAGGCCTTGAAAGAATACTTGTCGTCTGCGCCTTTGCTCTCAACAGCCAAGGAAGGTGAGGTTCTCTTCCTCTACCTGGCAGTCTCCTCACATGCAGTGAGCGCTGTCCTTGTTAGAGAAGAAGAAAAGTATCAGAGGCCAGTTTACTACGCTGGACATACTCTCCCCGGGGCCGAGACTAGGTACTTGCCGCTGGAAAAGTTGGCATATGCACTGGTCATTGTATTACGCAAGTTACAGCACTATTTTCAAGCACATGCCATTATCGTGATTACAAAGTATCCATTAAAAGATGTGTTCGCAAAGGCAGAATTGACAGGGAGAATGACCAAATGGGCTGTCAAATTGGGGGAGCACAACATTAGTTTCAGACCGAGGACGGCTATCAAGGCTCAGGTACTTGCCGACTTTGTTGCCGAGTTCTCTTGGGCCACCCCGAGAACAGAAGAGGGAGGGGAGGATGAACTGGACGTTATGCAGAGTTCACAAGAAGTATGGAGGCTCCACGTAGATGGGGCAGCAAACAATAAAGGCGCGGGGGTGGGAACGGCCCTCACGTCTCCGGATGGCACTATACTGGAACAAGCCTTGCGGTTAGAATTCCACGCATCAAACAACGAGGCGAAATATGAGGCCCTTTTAGCAAGTCTAGAAGCTACCATAAAGCTCGGCATAACCGATCTAGAAGTCTTCAGCGATTCGCAGTTAGTGATGAACTAGTTGACAGGGAAGTATGAGGCCAGGGACGATCGCATGACGAGATATCTTGACAAAGCCAAGGCAGCGATGAGCCGGTTCTCGACGTGCCAAGTCGAGCGAGTGAGCCGAGCGATCAATAGGCACGCGGATTCGCTGGCCAGACTCGGCTTGGCGGTCTCGGCGATCACAGAAAGGGCTGTTGTGGTGAAGCTTCTTTCGAGATCAAGAATAGATGTCGCTTAGAGCTCACAAGCCATCTTACCGAGTGAACAAACTCCATCGTGGATGGATCCTATTACCTCCTTCTTGAGGAACGGCACTCTGCCCCCATAAAGGAAAGAGGCGCATAGAGTCAGATTGAAAGCCGCCAGATTTTGGCTAAGCCAAATCGAAAAGTTGTATCGCCGTTCCTACACGGGGACATATCTCTTGTGCGTACACCCCAGTTTGGTAGAAGATCTCCACTGTGAAATTCACGATGGTATTTGCGGGAGCCATACAGGAGGACAATCACTGGCACATCGGGCTATCACCTAGGGATATTGGTGGCCCTACATGCAAAAAGATGCTCAGCAATATGTAAGAAGATGCGAGAAGTGCTAACTCTTCTCCCCTCTCATCCACCAACATGCGGGGAAACTAAACCCACTAACTAGCCCCCTAGCTATTCGCACAGTGGGGTTTGGATATTATCGGACCATTCCCCAGAGCAGTGGGGAATAAAAAATTCATGGTGGTGGCAACGGATTACTTCACCAAGTGGATCGAGGCTGAGCCATTCGCCAATATACGGGAGGCCAACATGAAGCGCTTCGTGTGGAAAAATATATTGACGCGATTCAGGATCCCCCGTGCACTCATTTCAGACAACGACACGCAATTCGACAGGCGGGTGTTTGATCAATTTTGCGCCGAACTAAACATTGCATTCTACAATTCCACCCCAACGTATCGACAGTGCAATGGACAAGCAGAGGCCTCAAACAAAACTCTCTTAGCCAGACTGAAAAGAAGCCTGGAAAAGACAAATGGGAGGTGGGTGGATGAGCTATCCCATGTCTTATGGGCCTATCGTACTACGCATCGACGCTCTACCGGGGAGACTTCGTACTCCATGACTTATGGCACTGAGGCCGTGATACCTCTGGAAATAGGTCTCCCAACGATGAAGTCAGACGACTTTGACCCTGAACGGAATGGGGAACTTCTCTCTAAGGACCTGGATTTAGCAGAAGAACGCAGAGAGAAAGCGCTCCTACGGATAGGCTCCTACTAGCGGGAGATGAGCCGAGAATACAACAAAAGAGTCAAACCAAGGGAGTTCGTCCCAAGCGACTTGGTCTTGAGGAAAGTTATGGGAAACACGAAGATTCTGGGAGAAGGGAAATTGGGTCTGAATTGGGAAGGACCGTATGTAGTTCGGGTGGCTGCCGGGCCTGGAGCTTATTATCTCTGGGGGATGGAAGGAAAAGACGTACCATGGCCATGGAATTCAGCCAATTTAAGGGTCTTTTACCACTGAACTTGTACATCTATTTTGCGCACACCAATATTTTGTGCATCGATACTTTTTTTCTATGAGAATACCAATGAAGAATTCTCTGTTTGTTCGGTCATCAAACTCAGGGTTTCTAACAACCCCTCGCAGAAGGAGGCCCGTTCGGCCGGAGGATAGAACCTCCGCTCAAAGGCTGTCCAACCCTCAGGGTTTCTAACAACCCCTCGCGGAGGAGGTCCGTTTGGCCGGAGGATAGAACATCCCCTCAAGGGCTGTCCAGCCCTCAGGGTTTCTAACAACCCCTCGCAGAAAGGAGGCCTGTTCGGCCGAAGGATAGAACATCCTCTCAAAGGCTGTCCAGCCCTCAGGGTTCCTAACCCCTCACGGAAGGAGGCCCGTTCGGCCAGAGGATAGAACATCCTCTCAAGGGCTGTCCAAGCCTCAGGGATAGAACATCCTCTCAAGGGCTGTCCAGCCCTCAGGGTTTCTAACAACCCCTCGCGGAAAGGAGGCCCGTTTGGCTAGAGGTTAGAGCGCAAAATAGTGTAGTTCATGCTCAATAAGAAGGATGAGAATACAATCATGAAAACACAATTCAATTGCACGAAACAATTCAAGCCATTCAGTCATAAAAAAGTTTAGTTTTGCTCATTCGTTAAACAAAAACAAAGGGGGATGGGGCTGCAACCTAACAAGGGGCCGAATGGTTGTAACTTCAAAAAGGAGATAAAAACGAAAAATGCTATTGGGATTTAAATAGGGCAGTCCTTCACATTCCCGGCCTGCGCTCCATTCCCTTCTTCGTCGTCGTCGTTTGGGATTTCCACCATCACCTCTCCGTTAAAGGCGTGATGGCTAGTGGTAGTATCGTGGATTTCACCAGGAGCTAAAGGGGGGGGTTGGGGTAGCCTCATGGTCTATCGGAACAGTCTCACCTACTTGTTCTGCAGCGGTAGCAGCAGCGTCATCCCAGGTAGGAGGTTCGCTCCACATAGGGGAATCTAATGGGACTCCCGCTCTCTCAAGTGCTTGCTTGTAGCCTATTGTAAGAAGTTCGGCTCTAAGGCCGATTACCTCCTTGGCCAGGTGGGCACCACACTCATCTCAGCCCTGCTGCCAAGCCAAATCGTCCTTTTCTACCCTAGACGCCTCTAGATCGGCGGCAATCTTCTTTTGGACTTCAGCTTCGGCTTGGGCCTCCTCCATTTGCCGCTTGAGTTTGGCTATAGTTGCAGTGACTTCCTCCCTTGATCTCTTTGCCTCTTCCTCGACGGCCTTAAGCTTGGTCTCCAAACCCTGACGGGCGAAGGCTGAGACAACCTGGTCGGCCTCCAGGTCTTTAATGCGTTGCCTGGCTTGAGTGAGCGCTTTGGCAACCCTCTTGGTCTCTCGAGACACTTCGGTGCAGCGGTCATGAAGAAGGGTCGTGGCCTGGAGATGTTGCACAGAAACCAGCGAGTAAATAGGTAAAACAAAAAGGATGAAGCAAACAACAGAAACGAATGAAGTACAAAACGTAAGTTACCCCGACGCCAAGTTGGAAGGTCCTATCAAACAGGGCAGGAATGGACAAGGTGGAGTGGTCGGCCATGTCCAGTGGAAGGGCTAAGCTGCGGGCCAGACTGTAAGCGACATTCCCAGTCATGGAGGAATCGTGGACATTGACTTGGCAACCAGAAACAATGAATTCTGGTAACCAAGGAGCAAGGGCTTTGGCCTCCATTTCTGGCGAGATCTCAGCCGCTCGGGTTCCATCACCTTAGATAAGACGACGGCGCTGTATAGACCGTTCAGCTGGAGGAGGAGAGCCTGGGAGGCCGGTGTCGCCGCCGACAGGGAGAGATGTGGGTACGACCGGCTCTGGTTTCGCAGGGAGGAGTGGGGCATGAGGAGTTGCCTCGCGAGGCAGAACAGGAGCCGAAATCCTCACGGTCGGTGTAGCAGACGTGGTGGCTATCGATTGACCAAGCACGACCGTTCTCAGATTGAACGTCCGCTGACAAGGCATCGTCTCTTCTTCGAGTTCCTGAGGGGGGGGGGGGGGAGGAGAGCCTAGGAAGGGATGAGAAGTTGGGTCTTGCCTAGCACCTCTAGGGCGAAGGATCCTCCGATAGCTCGTCACGTAATCCAAAAGGTCTGGGGCAGAGCGGGTCTCACGTATATTGGGGCAGCGTTGCACTTCAGAGAATCTGGCCTGCCTTTTCTTCTGTTTCGCGAGAGATGCGGCTGGAAGAGGGAAATGAACACATGTAAAAAAAAATAACATAACGACAAAAGTAAATGACGGTCGAACCGACGTGGACTCCTAGGAACTTTTGGGATCGAGCGGCCAGTAAGTCCAGCGCGGTTGGGAAGAAACTCGAAGTCCCCCCCGACGAAGATGTAGTCATCGCTATGCTTGTCCGTATCAGGGAGGTCGTGTACCATCTTCTGGGCAACACTCTTCTGGCGGAGGTAATAGGTGCCGTCGTGGCAGGCTATGGTGTAACTATGAAATATCTCCGGGACGTCGAGATCTAACTCATATCGACGATTAATCTCGGCCACTCCCATGACTATCCTAATGAAGTTTATGGACACTTGGCGGGGGGTGAGACAGCATGTGGCAAACATTTCCCTCAAAAGAGGGTTAATGGGAAAGCGCACGCCAGCCTCCACTATGGAGGCGATGGGGAAGGCCACTTCGTTCCGACTGGGGAGGAAGTGAGAACCAGAGAGGTCAGGATCATCGGGATCGCAGTAGTGAAGTGAGACGGGGGGAGGGATGCGATACCTAAACCTAAAGGAAACGAGTGCAGTAGGGGTATTAACTTATTTCACAAACTTCCCTTTCTTCGCCATTGTTGGATGAGGGGAGTACGGAAGAATAAGAGGGAGATGTGCAAAAATAAAGAAATAGGGGGAACAAACACAAAACGAAACACTTACAGATTTTCGAAGAAGAAAACACTCAAAGTTTGTCGGACAATCAATGATGAGAGTCTAGGAGGACGTCGGAGTTTTTCTTCGATCACTGTCACAAATCGCCGAAAATAGAGGAAAGAGTTGAAATCGAGAGCAGGGAGGACACTGAGTTTGCAAGAAGAGGAAACTGGGGCTATTGGCCCATTTTATAACTGCGACGTATTCTCTCTCCACGCGATTGAAGTGCCAAACGCCTCGAAAGGACGAAACAACGCTTTTCTTTGCCTCGGGAATATACGAAATGTCCCCATTCATCCCACTCAGATGAGGACGCGTGGCGGGTTATTAATGAGGCCATTAAATATGAAAAATGGCGGCGGCGGTGCAATAAGTGCGACCGATCTGGGTGGAGTCAAATCAACTTCTCTCCGGCCAAGCCAGATGAAAGCTGAGGGGCAAATGAAGAAGGTGTGGAGTAAGAGGGTATTTGGGTGTGATCAAGGGTTCGGGTCCGAGACTCGGACCGTTGGCCCGAGTGCCATCCGTGACAAAGAGATCAGCCCTTATGTATGGGGGATCAGCCACAGCTGGAACGAACACAGTCCACACGCATTAAATGTGACAATCCCACACGCATTAAATGCGACATGGTCTGACATGACATACATTAAATGCATTTGATCTACCACACGCCGGAGACGTTCGGCCCAGAGTACGGTCGAGGTAGGGAATCGAGGTGATGTGATGGAGAGCAGATTGTCACCGCCATTTATGCAGTGGCGGAGGAGGGAAGGGATAGACTGACAGAGAGGCGTGTCAGCTGGGCACGAGGATTTTGTCAGGAATGTCAGGGAAATTTAATCATTACCCTTGAAAGTCGCAACCACTGAAAAAAGACAGAGAGAAAGTACCCATTATAAAAGAGGGGGTAAAAATCTTTTTCTTTGGGACAAAAAAAAATAAAAAGTAGCAGCTTCTACTTAATGGCTTGAATTCCATTCATCTACTAACTTGACTGTCGGTGGGGCGTCCGGCAGTCTGCTGCCGGTTAGCTCACGTGTGATCATCTTTGCAGAGGTTGCTCCATCAACATGATTGATCGAGCTGGATCCAATTCAATAAATTCAATTTATGGGAGTTCCCGTATAAAAGCACAATAAATTTTGGTATGTCCAAGGCAAAACAATAACCCAATTCTTTATAATGAGTAAAGAAAATACTATTTTCAAGCATTGACACATTGATGTTTGGAAAGTTATTGTTGGAGGTGATAACTAAAAGTATTAACTAGTTATGATAGTAAAAAATAGCAATTGTTGTCAAAAGTGATGATTGGAGGTAATGGTTAAAAACGATGACTGTATGTTGTGATTAATGATAATAGTAAAAAATAATAACCAAATATAATGGTTGGGAGAGTGGCAAGAGGATGTAGTCTGAATGGTTATTGGAAGTGGTGGTTGAAGGAGATGGTTGGAACTGATTATGGGAGAGAACAGTTAGAAAATAAGATTGAAAGTGAGAAAAAAATAAAAATAAAAATTTATTTATAAAATAACTGGTAATATATTTTTTATTTACAAAAATTTAATAAATTTTTAAAATTGTTTATAATTTTTTTAAAATAAAAATAATTATGAACTATATTTTTATTTTTAATTTATATAAAATTTTAAAACAGTAACACAAAATGGGAACTTGGGGTCGGGACGGTTGGGGCAGCACCCAAGAGGAAATAAATGACGAAATCAATCATTAGATACTCGACGCCTAATCCAGGCATCGTGTCGGGGTGGGAAATCCGAGAATGCACAATCCCCAAACCGTAGTGTCCAGTCGGTGCCACCTAATCGGCAGACAAAAGGTGGCACGTGACCCAAAATATGTAAGGATCTGATGTGAGGCGTCCCTGGGTCCCCATTTTAGCCGCGTCTAGCCGTCAATCTGGCTGTCTCTATTTTCCAAAGCTTCCTCATAATTGTTGCGACAATCAACGCAGTACCAAACACACCCTATGCCTCGTTTGTTTACTATATATTCTTTTAAAAAAATTAAATACAGAAGTATTATAAATAAAACTTTAATAAATTAATTATTTAGATGTCAATTTTGCCCGCCTCAGCCGCCTCTGCCTTTTCTGTCTCATTTTGTGCGGGTTTTACCTGTTTTGTTTCGTGCAAATTTTATCTGCACTTGTCGCGCAATGAATAGTGGACGATATTTACAATTCTCACATTGCCTCTAAT
>JAOTRH010183284.1:0-11919 GCA_034768845.1 Heliamphora exappendiculata | reverse complement strand
TTCTCGGTGAACATCTGAATTACGCACGGCATCCACGCGTGCGCCTCCCGGATGCTGGCCGCGTCGCCGTAGGCCTGTTTCCACTCGTCGGCGAGCAGGACGCGCGCGAGGTAGCCGACCTGGTCGAGGTCGAACAGGCCGGGGGCCCGTGCCGCACTTACCGAGCTTTCTGCTGCTTCTAGATCGGCGAACATGTCGAGCTGACCACTGGGCTCACGGTGACGGCGGGCGTTCATCGCGGCCCACCGGTCTGTGTTGTATGCCGGTTGCTGTTGTCGACCATGTGTGTCGTGGCGAGTGTGCTGTTGCGGATGGTGTGCACTCGGGTGACCTCCGGTGAATGGAGCCGCCTCCGTGGAAGTAGACTATAAGTCTATGGACTACTAGTCCATAGACTGTGGATCTATATCCTGGGTTGGTGGAGCCGTTGGTGGTCGCGGCGGCGGAAATCGTCGCGATGCTTGAGGTCGGGCGGGCGCGGGTCTTTCAGCTGATCTCCTCGCCCGAGTTTCCGGAGCCTGCAGCGGTCTTGAGCGTGGGCAAGGTCTGGCGTTACAGCGACGTCGTCGATTGGGCCGAGCGCACCGGCCGCGCCATCCACCCGATCCCCGACCGGTGAGAGAACCGCAGCAGCTCGACGCACGCCGTTCCTGTGGCCAGCAGGATTTGGGCGCGGTCCGGGCGTTGGCGGGTGTGCTGACTGCGGGCCTGACTGTGGACTGAGCGGCCCTGACGTGACGGCGGTGCATCGGTGCTCCTGGTGATGAGTGCTGCTCTCACCGGATAGGGCACTTTGGTGGCCCTTGTTGTGTCACTGAGACGGAACCCAATCTGACGTCGCGTCCCGGGCCGACGTCGTGCCGCACTTTGTGGTGACCGGTCCTGTCTCGCTATGGCGGGCTGACCGTCACGTCCTCACCGTCTGTGCTGTGAAGGACGGCGACTCCTGCCGCTTGTCAGAAGGCGTTGCGACGCTCGATCCGACACGCCATGCGCAGGCACGGCACCGAGGAGGACAGCGACATGACCATCACCACTCACTTCGATCCGATCGCCCAGCGGGCTGAGGCCCGCGAGGCTCGCCTCGGCATCTGGCGAGTCCTGATCGCGTTGCCGTCGGCGACCGGAAGCGTAGTGCTACTCCTCCTCGTCCTCGGTTGGATGGGACGGTGGGAGGGTGCTGCCCTTGCTGGCTGGTTCGCCTGCAGCGCGCTGGTCATGACTCGAGTCGGGGAGCGTGCCGCTGTCACGGTGATGCTCGGCTTCCGGCACGCCACCCTTGAGCAGACGGAGGTTTTGGAGTTGGTCTGGTCAGCGGCATTGCACCGAGCGGCACTCTCGACCAGCGACGTCGACCTCTACATCCACCGCTCCGCCGAACCGAACGCCTACGCCGCCGGAACACGCAGCGTCGCCGTGACCCGCGGCCTGCTTCAACAATTCGCGGCACGGCGGCTGACCGAGGATCAGATGCAGGCCCTGCTCCTGCACGAGCTGGGCCACCGCGCGACCGGCGCAACCAAGGGTGCCCTCTCCACCGCGTGGCTCGCGTGGCCGTGGCGACTCGTGTCCCGACTGATGCTCGGCCTTGCATCCAGAGCCGCCCGACAAACGCAATCGAGCCGGTCGTTCCTGATCGTGGTGCTCGCTGGCGTCACGGTCGCGGTCGTCCAGGCCGTGCAGCAGCGCAACTGGTGGGTGGCGTTCGTACTCTGCGTCGTGTCGCTGTGCGCGATCGCGTGCCCGATCGCCGACGCCGCCCTAGCACGCCGCAGCGAATACACGGCCGACCACTACGCCGACGCCCTCGGCTACGGGCAGCAGCTCGCTTCCGCGCTGAGAATTCTCGGCAACGACAGGGGACGTCGAGAGACCCTCACAGCCCGGACGCTGCATCGCCACCCGTCGACCAGCCGCCGCATCCGCGCCCTCGACAGCTCACGCGTCCCGCGCAACCCACCGACATCACGGGCTCGCACGGGATGTGCGTGACCGATGAACTCATGGCCAGGTGTTGACGCGTGGCCTCCACCAGATCACGCTGACATGGCAGCCCTCGATGGACGTTCGTCGTCATCGGGGGTTTGTCCATTCCAGCCCGAACACCAGGCCGAACGGTGGCTGCTCCCGTCCGTGTGGTGTCCGTCCCGTCCGTCAAACGTCCGTGAGAGGACGACTAACCACGACAACCAACCGAACAGGACCGAAGCTCTCTGGACCAGCGTTTCCGGGCGATTTGCGCTACGTCCTAGGTTTCCTGCGGGCCGTGATCGGGGCACACCCTGGTCCAAACCCGACTCACATGCCGGCAAGGTCGGCCAGGCGGCCGGGCTGGCGCAGCGTCGCGATGCGGTTTCAATCCGTGACCTGCCGCAAGCGGACCGAGGACTTGTCGGTGCTGCCCCGTACCGTCAGATTTCCAAACGCAGGGTTGGTTGGGAGGGGACAGGTGCCTGGAGGGAAGAAGATCACCGACAGCGCGATCACGGGTGACGCCGGCATCGCGCTCATCCACACCGTCGTGGGAAAGATGCGCCACGTCTGGCGGGAGTGGAACGGGAGTCTTGACGCTGGCATCGACGGCTCCATCGAGCTTCGGGATCCACAGACGGGCGAGGTGACGAACCAGCACGTCCTCGTCCAGAGCAAAGCCTGGACTGTGCCCTTCCCCGGAGAAGACGACACAAAGTTTCACTATGTCTGCGACGACCGCGACATCGACTATTGGATGAAAGCAGAAGAGCCCGTCATCTTGGTCTGCTCACATCCGGTGGCAGGCGAAGCGTGGTGGGTTCATGTGCAGCCGTGGTTTGCTGATCACGGGCATCGGGCCAGTCGGCGCGTTGACTTCAATAAGGCGACGGACGGCTTCATCGGCAGTGTCTCGAGCCGCCTGTTCGCACTAGCTGACCCGCACGGGCGCGCTCACACCCCGGTTCCGATCGCGATCAAAGAGTCGCTGATCTCCAACTTGCTCCCTGTCGAGCTGCCTGATGTCTACTACTCGGCGCCGACCAGTATGTTCACGAGGAGCGCCGTGTATGCCGCGCAGCGCAGGACCGACAGGCCGCTCCGTCAAGATTTCGTCGTCGCTAACAACCGCATCTACGCGTGGCGGCCGATGTCTGGGACCAGCCTCGCCCTCGTTCCAGACGCGGCAGCGAACGCCGACCCCGTCGGCGAGCTTGCCAATGGCGATGCGAACTCCCGTCGACTTCTCGTGAACCTACTGAACATGGGGCTCCAAGAAGATCTCGGCCCCGACTTCAGATGGAGCAACGACCGCAAGTTCGTGTACTACCGAGCAACCCCGGATCTGTCGCAGCGAAAGGTCACGTCCACTACAGGTAGGTCCCGAACGGTCTTCAAGCAATATTTCAACAAGAAGGACCCTACGCAGGTGGCCTACTACCGCCACGCTGCCCTGCGATGGCAGTTCGTCGAGTTCGATGGCGACTGGCACTGCGCCATCACCCCGGACTACTTCTTCACCTACGACGGACAGCGCGAGTCCAAGTACGCCGACGACTACCTCCGGAAGATCAAGCAAATCGACCGCAACCAAGCGGTGCTCGGCGAGACCCGCGCTTGGGCAGCGGTCTTTCGCAACCCCGAAACTCTGCTCGGGGCTGACGACCGGATCCTGGATTTCGGTGAGCTAGTCGAGTTCAAGGTCGATCGCGGCATCGATGACGCCGACTGGAAGCCAATCACCACTGCCGACGACGGACCGGCTGGGTCAACACTCTTCGACGAGTTAGACGACACATTGTGAAGGCGGCCATCCTCGATGAGCCCGAGCTCGAGTTCGCTAGAGGCAGCCGACACATCGACCCGCGACAGGGCATCACGATTTACGGCCCTGCCGACACGACCGACACCGCCCGACTCGTCCGCATCGGCATCGTCGGACCGCAGACACACATCGACGGCGTCAAACAATGGCTCGACCGCTGCCGAGAGCCGATCGCCGGCAAACAGAGCCAGCTCGGCCACCTCCATCAGCCGTTTCCTGGCTTCAACACAGACCGAGGCTTCAGGTCGACGATCGTCGCGAATACTCGCCTCGAACGTGCCATCGACAAGCGTGACCTGGACAACCTCGCCGCACTCAACCCGCTGCAAGCAGTCGAAGCCGCCGTCGACCTCTACGACGCCCAACTGGCCGTGCTGCACGAGGAGCCGAACTGCGACGTCGTGATCGTCTGCCGGCCCGAACAACTCGACGACATCACGGCCATCGAGGAAGGCGAGTCCGGCAGGTCAAACGGCGCCATGCCGGTGGGAATCGACTTTCACTCGATGCTTAAGGCCCGGTCTTTGAAGTACAGCCGCCCAATTCAGATCGTTCGCCGCGGAACCTGGGACCAAAGCTTCAAGGACCGCACTCGATCCGGAACCCAACGAACTCGACAGGATGAAGCAACGCGCGCTTGGAACCTCCACACCGCGCTCTACTACAAAGCCGGCGGTGTCCCGTGGCGATTGCCACGCAAAGACACCGCCCTTGCGACCTGCTACGTCGGCGTGGCCTTCTACCGGGCGCTCGGTGACCAGACACTCGAGACGAGCGTCGCCCAGGTCTTCAACGAGCGGGGCGATGGCGTGATCGTCCGCGGCGGCAAGGCAGCCGTCCTCAAAGATGACCGCCAACCACACCTCAGCGAAGACGACGCATTCGAGCTACTCGAGACCGCGCTGCACCGATATCGAGCCGAACACCGAACGAGCCCAGCCCGGGTCGTCATGCACAAGACCTCGTCCTACACCGACGGAGAACTGACAGGGTTTCGCGCCGCAGCCGACAACGAGCGACTGTCTCTGCTTGAGCTTCTTTGGCTGACACGCTCCGAGCCCACCCGACTCTTCCGATCGGGCGAACTCCCGGCACTGCGCGGAACGCTCCTGAGCCTCACCGACAGCCGCCACGTCCTGTACACCCGCGGCAGCGTTCCGGCTTACCAGACCTACCCAGGCATGTACGTCCCGAGGCCGCTCGGATTTCGAACTGTTGATACCGAGACGGGATCCGTGGAGCTAGCCAGTGAGCTGCTCGCGTTGACGAAGATGAACTGGAACGCCACACCGCTTGATGGCCAGCAACCTATTACGCTTCGAACGGCGGACACGGTCGCGCAGATACTCCGCCACCTTGGTCCTGACGACAACCCCGCAGGCCGCTACGCCTTCTACATGTAACTGAAGCGTGTGAGCGCGGCTCACACGCGTGACCGTCGCTGGGCGACCTCCATATCGCGATCGGCCCAAGTCAGCAGTCAGAGCCAGCTGATGATCGCCCCAGCGATGCTGAGGTTCGTAGGTGAGTACCTCAGCAGCGGTCCCGGCGGCTCCGTGACCCTAATCGCGTTTTCCCTGAGGGCGTCCTGTTCCTGGGGGATCAAGGCGCCCGCTCAGGCTGACCGGGGCTTCGGTGGTCCAGCCGCCGTTTTGGAGGCACCGAGCAGTTCACCGTGTGCTCGTTGGAGTGTACTGAGGCGCTACATCTTCGAACGTGGTTTTAGAACCTTACTCGTGTGGCCGCCGCGCCCGCGCAGCACTGTCCCAGACTCGATCAGCACGTTGTACACGAAGCCGTACGAGCGCCCATGAGCGACGGCAAGCTTTCGGATGCTCTTGTTCCTTGGCGTATTGAGCGCTGAGAGTCTCTGCAAGCTTGGCACGCTGCAAACCTGGGACTCGAACGCCCTTCTGTAAGCCAGCCATAGCCTGGCGCCCTCCCTTGATCTCGGTCGGACCGTACTTGACCAACGGTCCTGACAGCAGCTCCTCGCCGACAAAGGTCCCTCCAGGTTTCGTGACTGGAGCTCCACGGCACTCGATAATGTGAGCGAATGCCGTCACTGATAGATCCGCGAATTGCGCTCGCAGTTAGCGCCCATAGCCAGCCGGGTGTACTGGCGTTGCTACTCGGATCTGGCCTCTCGTCTGCTGCCGGTATTCCTACCGGGTGGGGCGTGCTGTGCGAGCTCACAGCGCGCGTTGCTCTGTTGACGTCGGGGAGCGATACAGAGGCGATCGCTGCGCGACGTGATCCAGACAAGTGGTGGGCTGACAACATCTCGAAGACGGAGCCCCTGACCTACTCAGGCCTCTTGGAACATCTGGAACCGTCCAGAGCTGCCCGGGTCGCACTTGTCACCTCGTTCTTTGAACCCACCGAAGACGACATCAAGAACAACCGGAAGCAGCCAACCGCAGCGCACCGTGCCATTGCGGCGATCGTGAGGCGACGAACGGTTCGGGTGATCGTCACGACGAACTTTGATCGCCTCATGGAGCGTGCTCTGGAGGATGTCGGAATCGCGCCGGTGGTGCTCTCGACTCGAGCAGAATGGGCTGGTGCGGCACCGCTGACACATAGCCAATGCGTCGTCATCAAGGCACACGGTGACTACCGCGACTTGGATCAACGCAATACTGCCGCCGAACTCGCAACATATGAGCCGGAACTCCAAGCTTTGCTCGCAACGGTGTTCGACGACTACGGACTTCTGATCGCAGGATGGTCGGCCGAGTCCGACCAAGCCTTGAGAGAGGCGATTACGGCGGCCGTGTCCCGTCGGTACACCACCTACTTCGCCAGCTATCGGACGCTGACACCAGCTGCCGCGTCCTTGATCGCGAACCGAGGAGCCATCCACCTCCAAGGCGCGACCGCAGATGAACTATTCACCGGACTGGAGCAGGACCTGGTAGCCCTCGACAGGCTCGCTGAGGCACCGCTCTCGACCGCGGTCAAGGTCGAGCGACTGAAGCGGGACCTCCTCGATCCGCAACGACGAATCCAAGTCCACGATCGCATCAACGACGAAGTCACCAACGTTCGCGACTACCTATCGTCCCAACCACTCAACCGCTTCACCGGTCTATCCCGACCCAGCCTCGCCAATGCGATCGATTCAGAGCTCGACCGCACCGCTGGCATTGTCTTGCCGCTTTGCAAGATGCTGGCCACTGGCGCTTACCACGATCGTGAGCACGCTCACGCCGCCCTCTGGTTACAGACCGTGTCGCGGTTGATGGACATGCGGAACCAGATCGTTGGAGCGAGCTTCACTGATTGGTCTGATTCGCTCCGGCATCTTCCTGGCCTGTTAGCGCTGCGAACGCTCGGTCTCAGTGCGGTCCTCGCCGGAGACGACGAACTTGTTCTTGACCTCATGCTCAAACCGCGCTGGCGAAGCCTCGGCAACGACGCTACTGAGCTGCCGGCCGTGGGCGCGCTTTACGAGTGGGACATATTCGGGCGCGATCGCGAACTCGTGAACGCGCTACCTCGCCTCGCTGGCTCTCCCGGGAGATGGCCGATCAGCAAACTACTCCGCGCCCTCCTGCGGGAAGCGTTTCTCGATCTCGAACCAGACGATGAACGATGGAATTGGCTCTGTGACCGATACGAGTACCGGCAGTCCCTCGTCGCCCTCGCAAGTGTTGGCAAGTTCTTCATGGCGATCGGCTCAAACGCCGCGGACCTGGCATGGTTGCGTACTGATGGAGAGTTCGGACGCACAGAAAACGACTTCACCACGACAGCGGACCTCAGCATGTGGATGTCAAAACTGGGAATAGCGCAGGCGGAACTGACCGACATCCGATCTGACCTAAACCGGGAGCTGCGCGCGTCGCTTGGTCGAGGTTCGCGATAACGAAGCTGGATGCTGCCGCTTGGCTTAGGTAGAAGCACGGAGCGGCTCGTGCGAGGCGAATCCCCGACCCGTCGTTGAGATGCCCGTGGTCGAATGGGGACGTGGCAGAGCACCGCGAGCGACCGGTCCGGCAACTACCTGACCTCAGCGGGGCTCAGGTAGTCGAGCTGCAGGACGCGTTGCTGGCCAATGCGAACCGATTGCTGAATTCTGCACTCGCAGTTCTAGAGGCCGACAACGCAGCACTGTCGAGGTCCTTGGTGATCCTTGCTCTTGAGGAGTCCGGCAAGGCGATTGCCCTACACCAGCGACGGGTTCAGATCGCGTTCGAGCCCGAAGGCGAATCGTTCGTCAACGAATGGCTGAACAAGCTATGGGCAGACCACGGAAGGAAGCTGGAACTCGTTCATGAGTTCCTGCTCGACGAGAGGTATTGGTTCGCCGTCGAACCACCAGATACTGATGCGAACGCGGTTTACCTCGGTGCGGTCAAGCGGTGGGCCAGACGCCACGACAACCTGAAGCAGCGTGGTTTCTACGTCGACGTGTCGAAGTCTGGCCAGACGATGACACCGGCCGAGGTCGACGACGAGCTGTCATTGCGCAACGTCATCGAACACGTCCATCAGATCGGGTGGCAGCTGCGCCTCGGCGAGCACATCGAGGCCAAGTCCCAGATGCAGTCCGCGACGCCAGTCCTCCCGACGTCTGAACCCGAGATCGAACAGGCGCGACTGCTATACGTCGACGCAGGTATGGATCCAGAGCTGATCGACGATCTACTCGAGGCTCAGCGTGCAGGACTGCCCGGGCGGGTCCTCAATAACGACGCCTATCGTCTGCGTCTACCTGAAGCCGGGACCGACCCGTTTGTGCACCTCAATAAGCCCGGCCATGAGGCTGGGACCCGTGAGCTACTGCGCCTCGGCGGAAGCTTCGCGGACGCTGAGGACGTGACCTGACTCGAACGGCGCCGCGTCGAGGGGTGGACTGTGTGACTGTCGACTGCGGTCCGTTGACTACACGTCGGAGCTTCTGAAACGAGAATTGTCCTTCGGTCGCGGCACCTAGCCGCCGCGATGCTTACCCCTGATCGAGGCGAGTGCGGTGAGGGCGGTGTCGTCGGTTTCGGCGAGGGTGTGGAGGTATTTCTCGGTGGTGATGATGCTGCCGTGTCCGAGTCGTTCTTTGACGGTTTGGATGTCGGCGCCGCCGGCGAGCAGCCAGGAGGCGTGGGCGTGGCGCAGGTCGTGGGTGCGGACCCGGATGCCGACGCCGGCGGTGTCGAGGGCTGGTTTCCAGATGTGTTCACGGAACCAGGAGCGGGGGATGTGCCCGTCGGTGGTGAGGGCCCGGTTGCGGGTGGTGCGCGGCGAGGCGTGTTGGTCCTTCCCCGCGGCGCGGCGTTCGGCCCTGTAGGTGGCGTAGGCGCCGCGGCAGTGCTCGCACTTGCAGCCGCCCGGGTTGTAGCCGCTCAACGTCCCGTGTCGGTATTGGCGGCCAGCGGCGTTCGGCTCGGTGAGGCCCAGATCGACCGGCTCGGCGACAAGACTCAGGTGCGAGGGGTCCGACTGCGCGACAAGCAACGTCGGGCTGAACAGCAGGTCCTCGGGTGCAAGTTCGTGTTGGGTGATGTGGGCCTGGAGCTGGTCGGCGATGTGCTGGGCGAGCTTGATCCGGCGATGCTCGCGGTCTTTCGGGTATTCCTTGATCAGGAACCGGCCCCCGGTGGGGTGGAAGCGGGCGACCAGTTCGACGGCGACGCGGCTGACGGTCAGCATCCGCATCCGCTGGTTGAGGTCTTTCGGTCGCAGTTCGATCAGCTCGGCCCACCGCAACCCGGACTCGATCAGCACCTCCGCCATGAGCTGTGCTGTGGCGGTGGGCAGGGCGGTGTAGAGCTGCTCGAACTGGTCGGGGGTGATGATCGTGCGCAGCTTCTTCGCCACCGGTGGCGTCTTCACCCCACGGCACGGGTGCAGGCGGGTGATCTGGTCGTTGAACGCCGTCGTGAATACCGCCGACAAGATCGTGTGGCACTGCCGGATGACGGTGGGGGAGGACCCGGCCGCCTTCAGGTCAGATACCCACTTGCGGACATCGGCCGGTTGGATCTCGTTGATCCGCATCGACCCGAACACCGGCAGGATGTGCCTGTTGAGGTAGTAGGTGTAGGTCTCACGGGTGCGGGCTTCCATCTCGTGATGCGGAAGCCACACCTCTTCGACGTAGCGGCTGAACCGTTGCCGGGTGCGGCGGGTGTCACCGGCGCGACCATCAGCTTCCCGGTCCTCGGCCCGCTGCCACGCACGCACCGCCTGCTCCTCGGTCGAGAACGTCCCGGCAGCGCGACGCTTGCCCTTCGCGTCGTCATAGAGCGCCTGGTATCGAGTGCCACCGTTCGTGCCTCGCCGTTCCCGGACGAACCCCATACCGAATCCCCGATCCAGCCTGGCTCCACAAAAGGGGTCGTGTCGTGTCACTGATTTGTCACCCGAACCACCCGACACGGACCGGAATGGAGCGACACGACATGACACGAAATCCCTTATTACATAGGGATTCTACGACTTTCGAGGACCGATCGCGATACCCCACACGGAGTTCGCATCGAGGGGGTCAGGGGTTCGAATCCCCTCAGCTCCACATATGTCCCAATGTTTCTGGGGCCTTCCTGGGTCGTCTGGCATGTCCAAGATCATGTGACCCCGATCCCGGGCACAGCTGCAGGTATCAGGAATCCGCGCGGTCACGAGGTCGACATCAGCGACACGCCTGACGAAGCCCTTGACTACCTCGCGCTGGCGTCGCTCCTACTCCGGAGACTCGACGCGGCCGGAGTTCGGTAGCGGCGCGCCTAGCGTCTGCTTCGGGGCAAGTCCTTTAGCCGGTGTACCGAACCTGCACGATTACCCGTCGTGTGCCGCGCCGAACGATTCATCTGCGCGCCGATGACGCTGGGGAGTAGGGCTCATATCGACGGTTATCGTGCCCCGGGTGTTCGGGTCGCGAGACCGCGGCGAGCGCTGTTTCGCGGCTGGGAGTCGATGGGACGATCAGAGCGCGGCGTGGACGGCGTGGATGATTGCGGCTGCGTGAGCGAGGTCAGCTTTGAGGTCTGCGCTGCCAATGGTGATGTCGTCGTATTCGGCTTTGTTGCGGCGTCGTCGCATCCGTTGGTACTCACTCGTGCTCGGGCTCACGATCATTGCTTCGGCGTAGATGCCGACGGCTTCATGCGCGGCGGCGATGGCGCGGACTCGGTAGCCGAGGGAGAGCATGTGGGCGGTGACGGCGATGCGCATCGCGTCGTACGCGGCGATATACGCGATTTCAGCTGGCACATGTTCAAGGCGTCTAGCTGTGACCAGAGCGGCGATTGCGTTGGGTACGGTCACGAGTGACCGACGACTTGGGTCACTGGCTCAGGTCCAGGTTGACGATCGGCTGGGTCTTCACTTCGCTGAGAAATCCAGATGCGGCGCGCTCCCATTCCTTGACAGACAAGACGGTTACGTTGACGTCTCGCCCTAGTCGACTAGACGCGGTGTCGGCCGCCGCGCGGACCTCGGCGACGTCCGGGTTGCCGATGACCATCAGATCGACGTCTTGCGGGAGAGGACCGGGCTCGCCCTGATAGCGACGAGCCCATGACCCGTAGATGAGCGCCTGGTCGATGCCCTTCAGGTCACGCAGCTGTTGCTCGATCACAGCTTTGGGACCGATGGTCTTGAGCAAGATCGAGTGCAACTCATCGAAAATTGGCGATGTGGTGTTGGCCCAGACGGTGCGGCGACCACTGCGTAGTTCGCTCTGCAACAGCCCTGCCTCGGTCAGTCGCTCGACTTCCCGCGCGACCGTAGGTTGGGGATGGCCAGACTGCTGTACCAGCTCAGGGATGCTGAAGCGCCGCTCGGGCTCGATATAGGTCGCGCCGAGGATCTGCAGCTGGGTGTCGCTGCGGAAGATCGGGGCGAGCCGAGGCGGCGCAGTACTCACACAACGCATTCTTTCATGCGTTGTGTGAGTACTGCAAGGACGTCGGCAGATCTAGGTATCGCTGCTCGCCGATCTAAGGCGCGTTCCCGATGTGGGCCAAGCGTTCGGATCCCAGACTGACTTTGGGCCGCTAACTCGGGCGGCCGGAACCCAGAGGGGGATCTAGTGACCGGAATCGTCGCCACACCTACGCCCACCGTTGCCGCGCGCTTCACCGGCCGGGTGCGGATCATCGCCGTCACGCTGTTCGTGC
>JAOTRH010183273.1:0-11919 GCA_034768845.1 Heliamphora exappendiculata | reverse complement strand
ATATTACTATATTTTAAAATGTATTAAGAGTTTAAATAGAATATTTTTAAAATAAATATTTTTAGTTTAAGTTTTTAACCTTTTAATTTTTTTTCAAACTAATTATATTATTTTTTTTGCATTTTTAGTATAAAAAATAATAAAAAACTAAAGGCCCTGTTTGGGCGATATTTTAGAGATTTTATTTATTTTGTATTTTTGTATTTTTTATATTTTAATTATTTTTATATTTTTCTAATTTATCTTGTTGAATAAAATAAAAATAAAATAATTTAACTAAAAAATATAAATTTTTATTAAAATAAAAAAAATTAAAAAAATTAAAAAAAAAGCTATTTAAAAAACAGGGATTGCCTACCTCTGACAATCGTTCGCCACTAACAGAAACGATCCTGCGTGATAACAGGTTTCAGAAACACCAGCAGCCAAATCTCGGCCTCCTTCACCCCCGACGGAAAATACGTCATCTGCCCAAGCGAGGACTCCCAAGTCTACATCTGGAAGCGCGACGAGCTCCGAACTACCTCCGCCGCCGCCGGCGGGAAACCCAGAGGCCAAATCACCACCCAATCCCACGAACACTTCCAGTGCCGAGACGTCTCCGTCGCCATCCCCTGGCCCGGCAGCCTCCGAAACGACCAGCCGATCGTCGAAATCCACTCGAAACGACACTCGAAGCAGCGCTCCAACCCCCCTCACCCGCCTTCCAGCACCGGGTCCCCTCCACGAGAAGACAACAACCTCGCCGGAACCGCCAGTAGACGGCTGCTGCCGCCTCTTCCCCGGAAGAACAGCGTGCTGGACAGGAGCGTGAGCTGTCAGGACGAAGACCTGTCGCGAGTTTCTCGCGCCGATTCGGGGATCGGGATCGGCGAGTCGTTCAACTCGGCGGCATCGTCCTCGATTCGGTACGGAGATTCGCCGTCGATTTCGGCTTCCAGTGGCTCTTCGCCGTCTCAGTCGTGGTCGTTTTCTGAAGTGAGTGGGCACGGAGGTCACGCGGTGCAGGCGACGGCGTGGGGGGTGGTGATCGTGACGGCGGGGCTGGAAGGGGAGATCAGAGCTTTTCAGAATTTTGGGTTGCCGATTAAGGTCGGACGGCCAACGAACCTCTTCAGAGATCTCACATAAATGGTTTTTTTTTTTATATATATTATTTTTAATTAGTTTTTTTGGGGCATGAGAGTTGAAATTGACGGCAATAATTATCCATTATTCTGTACTTACATTATGAAGTAAACGCCTCATTTGATGTCTTCAAGCCCACCAAACTTTTAATTGCCATAAAACCCATTAAAAATGTTAAAAATTATTTTTATATTTACCTTAACTTTAGTTAACAGTTACGGATAAAATTGTAAAAACACATTTACAAACCCACCCACGAACCCACTTACCGCGCGCCATATCTGCCACAAGGTTGCAAGCGGTTGGCAATCTGCGTTTTTCTGCCGTCAACAACTCCTTTCCATTTTTTGGCCGTGAACGAGACAGAGAGAGACAGAGAGAGGCGAACGGAATGGCGCCATTCCACCTTCAAAGATCGCCGAAGGTTACCGGCAAAGCTCGCCGTTCAACCGCCATTCCACCGTTGATCCTCTACCACCGAAAACAAAGTTAGATTTCTATAGACTTATGCATTTTTTATTTCGTTTTTGTGCATTTGTAAATATCTGTATTCCTAATATTTCAGTCCGTTCGTTACGGAGTTTGGATTTCAGTATTCAAAATTTGGAATTTTTATTTTTCTCTTTCTCTTTCTCATCGCGTATAGAAAACGCTTCAACATGATTCATTCGAAACTGATACTTTCGATTCATGCATGATTGATTCAATTTTCCAGAATGCTCTACGGTGGGAGAAAGGCCTAGCGTTTGCAATTGGTAGAGGATGCCAACCTTCTGATTTTACAAATTCGGTGAGATTTGTTTTATTTTAAGTTTTTGTTTGCCTACACAAACACATACATTTTTATCTTAAAATATTATAGATATAGAGTTTGATATGAAATTTAATAAGACATATATTAGAATATATGGAACTTAATTATAAAATTGCATATAGAGCAATGCGTGTACAACTCAAATTATTTTTAAATATAATAAATTTATACATTTTTTGAATAAAAGAACAAAGATATTCGAAGTATATTTACGAAAATTCATCTTATACCATTCATAGGAAGAAAACAGAAAAGTAAAAAATCTCAAAAGGTTTCAATCTATGTTTTCCCAACGAAACAGAGGTGAATCCAAAAGTAAAAAACTCAGATTATTCAAATTTACTGTCAGCGTTCATGTCGATATAGATGTTATGATCCATCAAGCTTAAATATTTTCGACAAGAATGGACCGAAATTTGTGATTGCGCCAAGAGGGAGATTCAAAACATGTCGAGAATTCAGAGAGAAGAATAATATTGGAAGAATGTAGGCAAGAGTATGTTGAAAAATCCACACCCAAATATTGAAATATAAACGACAAAAATCAAGAAGAGATGGTAGAAATGTCAAAATTGGTTGCAGAGAGCGTGAAGGAAAAGAGCACGCAAAGGAGGAAAATCTTCAAAAATCTCAGCGCAACAAATTTTGACAAATCTCAGCCGCCTAAAAGATTATTTTGTCTCCTCTCTTCTCCTTATAAATATGTACCCGTTATGTGCAATAAAATGTGTGAGTGAAGTGGAAGAGTGAAAGATAGAGAGAATAGAGAGAAGATGGTAGAGAGATTGAGAGTTGAGTAGGGATATAACTACTCCGTATTTTTAAATTATACAGATATTTGGCCTCTCCGTAGATGTATGATACATATCCGAACCACAAAAATATTGTGTCTTTTATTTTTATGCTTGTTTGATGTATTTGACCGAACCTAACAAGTGGTATCAAAGTCTCGTTGGCGATTTTAAAGTCTACTGTTCAAATCTGCACAGAAATTAAGTTGCTCAAAATTAATTTCTGAGCATACCGGTGTGTTCTACTCGTCGAGACGATTCCGATAATATATCACAAGTCGAAAACAGAATTAGAACGAGCCCTCTAACTTAGTTTAAAGTGCTTTCAAATTAAAGAAAAACCAAACAAAACCATTCTTTGGTTTTTGCCCCATATGGAGAAGACTGTCACTGTTCATCAGCGGGACCCAGCGAAACGTCAACTCCACCTCAGCGCCCAGTTAGCGCCACATCAGCATCCAGTCAGTGCCACATCAGCACCATGTCAGTGTCCAGCTGAAGACACTGTTCTAGCTAATTGGAATCTAAATCCAAGCCCAATCCATGGAGGATTCGGGATCGGGAGCTACGATAAAGTTAACGGCCTCTAATTATTCTATTTGGAGACCTCGGATAAAGGATTTCCTGAATTGTAAAGACTTGGCTGACCCATTAGAAGACGAGGGTGCAAAACTTGAGATAACTTCTGAGAGAGACTAAACCAAAATGAACAACAAAATCATTGGTCAAATTAAACAGTGGATTGACCATAGTGTATTCCACCATGTTACACGAGAACCCAATGCCTACGCCCTATGGAAGAAGTTAGAAAACATGTATCAGGCTAAGACCGCTCGAAACAAGCCATTTTGATTAAACGGCTAGTGAATATGAAGTTAAAGAGCAAAACCTCTATAGCCGAGCACACCAGTAAGTTTCTAAACCTGGTGAATCAACTCGACTTCATCGAATTTAATGTTAGCGTTGAAATGCAATCCCTACTAATGCTCAGTTCATTGCCAGACAACTGGGAGACACTAATGGTCTCCCTTGACAACTCAGCTCTGAATGGAAGGCTTACCATGTGAATGGAAAAAGACGCTCTATTCAGTGAGAAAGTCAGAAGAACAGAAGCAGGCATTGATCAGTCACATGCCATTGTCATTGAAAACAAAAGAAGACCTCAAGGAAATGTTAGAGGCAGAAGTAGAGGTAGAAGCAGAGGACAGTCTTAGTCTCGTAAGAAATCTTGTGACAGCAGAAACCAACAGAAAGGTAAACATAAATGTTATTACTTTGGTATTCCCGAACATGTAAAGAAATATTATAGGAAATTACAAAAAGATCAAGGGAAAAGTAGCAACTAGTCAAAGAACGAAGATGGTGAAACCTTAATCACCCATAGAGGAGAAGTAGCGCTTTTTTCAGTCGTTGAAGAGACGTGTCTCCACGTTGCAACCGAAGATATCGAGTGGGTGATAAACACAGCAGCATCATACCACGCCACTCCCTGCGATGATTTCTTCACTTTGTACAAAGCTGGCGACTTTGGTACAGTGAGGATGGGCAACACCAGTTTCTCAAAGATTGTGGGAATTGGCGATGTTCAAATCAAGACCAATGTTGGTTGCACCATGGTATTGAAAGATGTCCGACATGTGCCTGACCTTCGACTCAATTTCATTTTCGGGACAACTCTTGATGGATAGGGCTACGAGAACTACTTTGGCAATGGCAAGTGGAAGCAAGTAAAATGAACCATGATTGTCGCTCGAGGACACATGTATGGCACATTGTACAAAACTCAAGTGGAAGTCATTTCTGATAGCCTCAATGCAGTTGAAGACGAGGCATTACCAAATTTGTGGCATAAGAAACTCGGACATATAGGAGAGAAAGGGTTGCTCTCGCTAGCAAATATGGCACTTATCTCAATGCCCAAAAGCATACAACTTAACCCTTGTGATCATTGTTTATTTAGAAAACATCATAGAGTCTCGTTTAGTTCCTCTACCAAGAAAAGATCAGAGTTGTTGAGTTTAGTATACTCTGATTTTTGTGGTCCTATGGAAGCAAAAAGTTTAGGCGGTAACAAATGTTGAAAAATGGACGCTATTTGAAGAATGATAGATTGCATTTTTCTCTTATGGGTGTAAAAGAGGAGAATTGTTGAAAAATTTACACCCAAATGTTCAAATATAAATTTGACAAAAATCAAGAAGAGAGCACGCGAAGGAAAAGAGCACGCGAAAGAGAAAAATCTTTAAAAATCTCAGTGCAGCAAATTTTGACAAATCTCAGCCACCTGAAAAATTATTTTGTTTTCTCTCTTCTCCTTATAAATATGTACCCGTTATGTGCAATAAAATGTGTGAGTGAAGTGAAAAAATAAAAAATAGACAGAATAGAAAAAAGAAAGTAGAGAAATTGAGAGTTGAGTAGATATATAATTCCTTATCTGTTGTATTTGTCAATCATGCAGATATTTGATTTTTTCGTGAATGTAGAATTTATATTCGAATCATGTAAATATTGCCTCTTTTATTTTTATGCTTATTTGATATACTTGACAGAACCTAAGAAAGTATATATGTGGGTAGTTACAAGATTAGAGAGAGAGAGAGAGTAAATAGTTGAGTGGAATTTGGAAAATAAGAAATATTCTCTTTTTATATAGATAGATAATGTAGATTATGCCATGTTTGCTTTTTGTTTCTTTTTTAAAAGAATGAATATTAATATAGAGGTGAAGATCAAACTATACAAGTATTATTTTGTGTTAATTAATGTTGGTCCTATTTTTACTATTTTTGGTTAAGTTTTATTAACAAGTTAATTATTCTATTATTATTAATTTTAAATTTAATTATTTATATCTATTATTTTTATTTTTTAGTTAAAATAAAATATAGAGATGATAAAAAAAGGAGAAAGATAGAAATAATAAAATGGAGAAAGAACGTTAAAGAGAAACAAGGGAGAACATAGACAAAAAAAAAGAAGATAAAAATAGCTTGTGTTTTTAAATATTAAAATTGTATAACTTCTGTTATATATATTTATTTTGAATAATATTTATATTTTTACAATTCTCGTTACAAAATTTATAAAATAAGATATATATTGAATGGAAAATTTTTAAAAAATAAAAAATTCTTACAAAAAAGAAAGGACAACTTTCTCAATTTCCCAAATTATAAATAAAAAAATCTATATTTTTAAAATGAGAAACTTTTATTTTTCTTATTTTTTTTAATATTAACTAGTTTTAAAAAATATAAATTTAAAAACTCTCATTTAGAAAAAGAGAAATACTTTAGTGAAAATGCACATTTTTAAAATTTTCCCATTTAGTTTTTGAAAAGGAAACTTTTATCATTTTCTTGTCAAATATAATGATTTTTTTTTAATTTCTAACTAATGAATGTATAAAAATTAAATAAAATTAATATTAAAGGGCAGTGTTGTGACCAATTGAATTACAATCCCAGGAAAATAAGAGATGCAGCAAAAAATGATTTTTTTTCTTTCTTATTTTTTTATTTTTTATTTTTATTTTATTTTTAGAGTTTTATTTTTATTAATCTTTTTAAACTTTATACTTTTGTAGTTTATCCTAATTAGAAAAACTTTAAAAATATGCTCGTTCAAATTAAATTTTAAAATAAGTTCATTAAAAATACAATGAGTCTCAACAAACCAATTAAGTGATTTGTTCTGTTTTATATGATTATTTTTAAATAACTTTTAGTTTGCTAATTTCTCACGGCCAGAGAATATCTATAAAAAAATACTCCTTAAACTCATGCTATTTCTTTTTCCTAAAAATAAATAAAATATTGCACAAAAAGGTTGGGGCAAACATGGGTTTCCAAATAAGGACTGCAATGGGAGGTTAGCTTATGTTGCGCTCAATTAATAGATGTAAGCTATGTATTTATAATTTTAAAAAGTAATTTTATATTGAGATTATTTAATAAAGTTATTGTAAATAATTTTTAGCTGTTATAAGCTAAATATTAATAATTTATACTATAATTTATAATTTTTTTAATTTTAATTATAAGTTATAATTTTAATTAAATATTTATAATTTTATTTAATTTTTATTACAAATTATAATGCATAAATTACTAATTTAAGTATTGACAAACATTACCGTTAAACTACTAATACATAACGTTAATATATTAGGCGATGCTGATGTGGTTCCCTAATATTAAATAAATTTTTAGAGCTCAACAATTCAAACCAGAGAGAGAGCGAGAGAGAGGGGGAGAGGAGAGATGGAGACATGCAAAGCCGAAGGTTCGAGCCTTCTCGCCACCGTCGAAGGGATCCAACGCCGCCTCGTTCGACCTCCGTCTCTTCACTCTCTGTTATCAACCTCATCCGCCCGAGATCGGTACTCAAATTTCTCTACATATCTCAACCGACTTCATTCAAATCTCAACCTATATCAGGATTCTAAATCGATATGGCAAATGTATCAGTTGATATTGAACAAAATCGATCAATACATTAACAGATCTCAACTTATATCAGAATTCTAAATCGATATGATAACATATAAGTTGATATCCAGCAATATCATCGATCAATATATTAATAAATATTTATATTAGAGGTCCAAAGTTACGAGCATCGATCGATACGTAACGACCAATAAAATGACGTATATATTTATATATGTGTGTGTGCGCGCATGTGAATTACAGGAGCGATATCATGAGCTGCGATTCGTCGCAGTTTGAGGTGAATTCAACGAATTTTCAGAAGAAGCGAGAAGCAAAAGGGAGGGAAATGAGGAAGAAAAGGCTCGAAGATTACTTGAATCCGGATCTACTCTCTGCAGTTCGGGCGAGAATGAGCGGGAAGCAGAAGAGAGGTGGGGATCAGAAGAAACTGATGAAGGAGTTCGCGTTTGAATGGCCAGTTGATGAATTGAAGTGGAGGACCAGCGAAGGTGTTGATCTTGGAGATGGCGTTGATGTGATTAGGAGTGGTAGAGACGAGGACGAGGACGACGACTCTGGTACTCCGTTCCAACGGTTTGAGAGAACGGCGTTGAAGAGGTTCAAGGGGGTGAATGATAAGCAGGGTTCGGGTGAAGGATAAGATTCATCAGTTAAAATTCATAAAGACTAAAGAGGAGTGTGTTCATTTCTTTGTTTGAATGCGTGCACCTAATTTTTTGTTGAAGGAGGATTAAGTAAGAATCACCGATTATGCTCCCATTGGGATAATTACTTATTTATTTACTTTATTTTATTTATTTTTATTTTTAACAAATTTTTTTATTATTTTAATTAAATTATTATATTTTTTTTTACTATTATTGATATGAGTCCAAAAAGTAAATAAAAAATCAAAATAAATTTTTTTTTAAAAATAAAAATAAATAAATAAATAAATTTTATGTTTTTTATTTTTATATTTAGCGAATTTTTTTATTTTTTAATTATAATTTTTAATTTTTGAGTTTATTTCATTGAGATAATCCAAAAAAAAAATTAGTCAAAAAATTAAAAAAACAAAAAACAAAATTTAGCCCAAACAAGGCTTACATGAGGTTTCACTTTTTTTTCCCTTTTGAAATGAATAATCTCATTTTTGTAAGGTGATATTGGAATTAATATTTGCTTATATTATAAATTATTTTTGAAATAATTAATACTATGCTCCCGTATCATTATTAATTAGTACTTATTACTGTGCACATGCTATGCATGAGCAAGATAATTTTTTTTTAAATAATTGTAAAGGTTGTATTTTTTAAAACAAAAAATTAGTTTTACATCCTCAAAATTATATCGATTTTATTTTTTATCTACCATAAAATAATTTAACGCGCGAGATCTATTTTTAACGCGCGAGGTTCAGTTAGACTCTTGAACAGATTAAATAAATTTATCTATATATTTTTTAAAATATACAGATAAATTTATTTGTCTTGCATAAATAAGTATACAAATAAATTTATCTGTATGAAGAACATTTTGTCCTTTCAAAACACGTATAAAGTATATAGATAAATTTATCTATCTTAGATAAATAAACAAATAGATAAATTTATCTGTATAAAAAATACTGTATCTTTTCAAAACACGAATAGAGCAGATAGATAAATTTATCTGTCAAATTATGCTTGTTTCACTACACAAATAAATTTATCTGTTTAGTATTTATTAATGCTAAAAAGGAATTGATAAATTTATCTGTCTAATATTTTTCAATACTACAAAAGAACAGATAAATTTATCAATTTAGTAAATTGTGCTTGTTTAACAAAATAGATAAATTTATCTGTTATTTGTACTTATTTGACTTCACAGATAAATTTATCTGTCTAATATTGTCAATGTTAGAAAAGAACGACGGGTAAATTTATTTGTATACATTACATATAAATTTATCTGTTTGTTTTAAATTTATTTATGTTGTAGGCGATTAAAGCTCGTGTGTTAAAAATTTTGTTGATGAATTTTGCGCGTTAAAATTTATTTTTTTAGATCTTTAGTTGAAAGCTCTTTTTAAAATTTGTCGATAACTGAATTTGTTAATAAAAATTACGAAAAACTACTTTTAGGTCCTTAAAATAAGGTTAATTTTGTTTTTCATCCACTACAAAAAAAAAAATTTAATGCCCGACGTCTAGTTGGACCATTGAATAGATAAATTTATCTGTACATTTTTCAAAACATACAAATAAATTTATCTATCTTGTATAAATATACATACCATAAATATATCTGTACGACGAACACTGTGTCTTTTTAAAATACGTAAAAAATACAAAGGTAAATTTATCTATCTTACATAAATAAGCAGACAGATAAATTTATCTGGATAAAGAACATTGTGCTTTTACAAAACACGTATAAAGTATACAGATAAATTTATCTGTCTTGTATAAATAAACAGACAGATAAATTTATCTGTCAAATTATACATATTTCATTAAATAGATAAATTTATTTGTCTAGTATTTATCAATATTAAAAAAAAACATATAAATTTATCAGTATAACATTTGTCAATACTATAAAAGAACAGATAAATTTATCTGTTTAGTAAATTGTATTTATTTCACGAAACAAATAAACTTATCTGTTACTTGTACTTATTTCACTTAAAATATAAATTTATTTGTATGAATTACATATAAATTTATCTATTTGTGTTAAATTTATTTGTGTTTAGGCAATTAGATCTCGGGCATTAAAAATTTTGTTGATGAATTTCCCGCGATAAAATTTATTTTTTTGAGCTTTTAGCTGAAAGTCCCTAAAAATTATTGAGTAATTTGACATATTTTAAAATTTGTTGGATATTTAGGAATTACAAAAATTCATAAAGTGTAGAGACAACAAGCAATTTCTCTTCATTTAGTATAGATACAATACATTACACTTCAAATTATTATTTTTTTATTCAACTATTAATAATTACTTTACAATTTTTAATTATTTTATTTTTTATTGCACTCAATTTAAAATTTTCACAATATACATATGGTGATGTTTGACATTACTGAAATTAATATGTTATAAATTATAACTTGTAGTATAAGTTGTGAGTGTTTGAAAAAAATTATAACTTATAATTGAAATAAAAAAAGTAATTATACTTTGTATCAGAACATGTGGGCATTTAAAAAATTATAACTTGTAATTAAAATTAGTAACAAAAAATTAAAAACTATTTGTAGATTTACCAAACACCCCCATAATTTTATTCATAATTTATTAATATAAAAAACCATATAGAATCCCAGGAGTATTAGCTTTTTTCGTTTTTTATGAAATTCTTTTATATTTTAGTTTAAATTTTTTGTTTTTTTGATTTTTATGTTGAGAGAATTTTAAAAAGTATATTCGTTAGGACTAGTTTTGAAAAAAATTTACTAAAAACAAAAAAAAATAAAAAAAAAAGCAAAAAAACTGTTAAGTTGATTTTTTTCGTCTTATATGAACTTTTTTTTAGATTTTGATAAAAAAAATCTTATTTTTTAATTTTTTAATAACAAAAAAAATCTAAAAAATACATTTATTTAAACTAATAATACTAAAAAAAATTACTAAAAATGCAAAAAAAAATTTAGAAAGCCTGTTCAAACAAAAGCTAAGATTGTACATAAATTTCTGTATTTGAAAGGACTTATAGCCTGAGCATAGAATTACGCAAATCGTTCATATCTAAAATTATTTTCTAATTCAATTTAATTTTAACTTCAATGAAATAAAAAAATAAAATAATTATTATCATGATTATTTAAAGAATTTAAAAAACCGTTTATAATATTTTTATTTTCCCATGCAAATATTAAAGTTACCGCTCATTTTTAACCATGGATAAAACATGAATAATCTTCACCGTTTTTTAATAACAACTGTCGTATCATCCACCTTATATATTTTTTTAAAGGTAAATTACAGTGACCTCTCATGAGATTTCTGACAAAAATACTGATCACCCCCGTAGATTCAAAAATTGCACTAACACCCCATCATATTTAATTTTAACATTAAATCAGCTCAATTTCATTAAAATTAACAGAATTCATCTCAAAAACACCCTCAATACCACCCTAACCCGAAATTACTCCTAAAACCACCCCCAACCCACTTGAAAATCACCCTCCCAAACCACTCCCCAAAACCACCCCCTCCATCTCCTCTATGCCATCTCTCTCTCTCTCTCCCTCTCTCTCTCCCAAACTGCCACCGCCACACTCTCAAACCCTTCTCCCGCCACCACCACACCCCCAAACGTCCGCCGCCACTGCCACACCCCCAAACTCAGTTCGTCGACCGAGTCCACTCATTCTTGGTCGATACTCACTCAACGAGAAGAAAAAGCAATTGGGTGAGTTTCAGGCTGAGTTCGCGCACACGCCGATGCTTGATAATCCAAAATACTCGTATTTTTACAGTATCGGACTCGAAGCGGTGTCGATCGAAAAGCGGAGGATTACGGCGCCAGAAAGCTTCAAAAGGGTTGGTAGCGCTGGGAACGGTGGGATGGTGGTGGATTCCGGGACTACGTTTACCATTTTTCCTTTGGAACTGTACGAATCAGTGGTGCGTGATGAGGGAAAGGGAAAGGGAAAGATGAAGGTTGGTTGCGTGATGATGATGAACGGCAGTGATGATGCGGATGAAAGTGGGTGACATCCACCGCCACCGCCACACATACTATACATAT
>JAOTRH010183252.1:0-11920 GCA_034768845.1 Heliamphora exappendiculata | reverse complement strand
GGTGTGTAGAGTACGACTTGCACACAGAAGATCAGATTTTAGCTTCTTACAGAAGATCAGATTTTAGCTTCTTACAGTTTAGATGGAAATAGACATACCATCAGAACGACTATAGCACGGAGTTTTAGTAAACATGTTTTGGTTACGAAGAACAGATAATAGCGTCGTCTATTGTTTCGACTATATCTCTCTGCTAGTACACTTTGTGTATATTGAACGGAACACATTTGGGTAATTAATTTTATACTGACTATATAAATTAATTCATACCCAATATTATTATGAATAGTAGTTATGCTCTTAATTCTGAAATAATTATTCATTTGCGTATATTTAATATTCAAAACAATGAATATTAAATATACACAAATCAATAATTATTTCAGAATTAAGATCATAAGCACTATTCAAAATAACCATGAGGTGTGAATTGATTTATATAGTCAGTACAAAATTAATTACCTCAATGTGTCCCGTTCAATACACACAAAGTGTACTAGCACAGAGAATCGAAATAATAGACGACGCTATTATATGTTCCTCGTAACCAAGACATGCCTATTAAAACTTCGTACTATAGTCGTACCGATAATATGTCCATTTTCATCTAAACTGTAAACATAAAACTTATATTTTGTACGAACCTAAAATCTGATCTTTTATGTGCAAGCCGTACTGTACACACCAGATTAAATACGGTACAGAATAAAGGACATTTATGCATAACATTAAGGAAAAGATATACGTACATTGCTCATTAAAATATGATTTTTTAGTATACTAATTCTAATAATCTCCCACTTATACTCAAAATTATGCTGCCATACATCTAGCTCTCATGCCCTCTACATGACTATCAAAAGTTGTAGCTAGTAAGCTCTTTGTAAAAAGATCTGCAAAGTTGTCTCCTAATACAATCCTGGTCACAACAACATCACATCTCTGTACAATTTCTCGTATCAGGTGATACTTACGCTCAATGTGTTTTCCTTTCCTGTGGACCATTGGCTCCTTCGAGTTTGCAACCACTCCGCTATTGTGACAATAAAGTGTAATAGCTGACTGAACTAAATGGACCACCTTTAGATCCAACAGGAAGTTCCTAAGCCAAACGACCTCCTTGGCTACATTAAAAGCTGCTACGTACTTAGCCTTCATGGTGGAATCAATAATGCATGACTGCTTGATACTCTTCCAACTTATAACTCCAACTCCTAAGGTAAACACATATCTTGAGGTAGATTTGTGAGAATCCTTATCAGACTGGAAGTTTGAGTCTCTGTACCCTAAAAGTACTAGATTGTTTGCCTAGTAAACCAACATATAATCCTTAGTCCTTTTTAGGTACTTGATTATATTATTTACCGCAGTCCAAGGCTCCTATCCTAGGTTAGACTAATATCTGCTAACCATGCCAACAGCAAAGCAGATGCCGGGTCAAGTGCAAAGCATAGCATAAATGAGGCTTCCTACTTCCGAAGCATAAGGAATGGGTTTTATCCCTTTGGGTCTGCTTTGCGTTTGCTCCTCTCTTCCTCTTGTAGATCCACTTGCATCCAATGGGTTTTATCCCTTCGGGTGGTTCTACAAGTTTCTATACCTGATTGGAATACATAGATTCCATCTCTGAATTCATGGCCTTTTTCCAAAGATTTACATCTTTGTCCTGAAGTACTTCATTATAGTTATAGGGCTCGGTATCTAGTGTTATGGTTGGTATACTAAAAATTATATTTTTAGTATTTAATTTTATTTGTTAATAAAATTAATTTTTTATTTTATGAGAATCTTTATGAGCAATGTATGCGTATCATTTTAATGTTATGCATGGATGTCCGATATTTTGTATAATATTTAATCTGGTGTGTAGAGTATAGCATACACACAGAAGATCAGATATTAGGTTCTTGTAGAGTATAAGTTTTATGTTCACAGTTTAAATGGAAATGGACATATCATCGGTATGACTGTAGCACAGAGTTTTAGTTAGTCTGTCTTGGTTAGGGGAACAGATAATAGCATTGTCTATTGTTCTGACTCTCTGTGCTAGTACACTTCATGTGTATTGAACGGGACATTTGGGGTAATTAATTTTATACTGACTATATAAATTAATTCACACTCCAAGATTATTATGAATAGTTCTTATCCTCTTATTCCTAAAATAATTATTGATTTGCATATATTTAATATTCGTTGTTTTGATTCATTAAAAGGTGCGATCTTGTATGGGTCTATTTTTTCGGTGAGTTGGATAGCAGTATTATTTATATTGCAAATATTAATTATTGACAAAATTCATGTCCTGAAAAATCAGAATTGACGATACCCCCTTAAGGATGCTCATAAGTTTTGACCGGATCAAACCCTGCAGGTGGATTTAATTATCCGGCGGTCAAATAAGTTAAGAAGAAGGGCTTAAAGAATATCAAGATACCGATTAAATTAAATTGTGAGTAATTAAATTTAATTAGCGGATATCGGGAATCTTAACGTGGGGAGAAATTGTAAGCATTTAATAACATGAGCTCAATGCCAGAAGGTCTTGAGAATATGGATCAGAGTGCAATTATAGTTCTTTTGTTTTGTTAACTGTAATTCAGTATTTTATGAAAATTGCAGAAACCGCTGCATATCTTTTCATAAATACAGAAACCTCTAGTAGGTGTCTGTGTTCCATAGAAAGTCTAACTCATAATTTCTCTCAAGGTCCCTGTTGTAGCCCTATATATATGCGGGTAGGCTGAACCAGTTTTAATGATTTTATATCATTATTATTATTATATTATTTTTGTCTTTCAAGAATTAAATATATCGGGGTTCTTCCGGTACAAGTTCTCGGAGGATCATAGCCCACACTACGTTTGAGGATTGCGTAAGAAAATACAGTAGAAGATCTGACTGGAGTTTCAAATCAGAATCAAATCGTAGTTGAAGAATAAATCGACAAAAGGTATTCTTCTAAATTAACTTTGGTTGCACGAGTTTTATTTTGATCGTTCTTCGTCAAAAGTTTTATCTGGAGCCCGTTTATAAAAACAATTATCTTTGTAGTATTGCCTTCAACAGTAGTTCTGTCAAGATCTTGTCAAAAGACTCTCCCAAGAACATATATCAATCAAGTTGATGAACAACCTTCCCACTATGATGAGGCACTACCTGTGTTTGTGTACTAGTAGTAACACGCTGTGTAGAATCTGAACCCTGTGCATTATCACCCTGTTCTTGATTTATACTTGTCCCAATAATTCTTTCACTACGACGAGGCAATGAGATATCACTGACTTGTGATTCCTCTCCCATTCTACTGGTATTTTCTCTCTATTGCTCCATAATAATATTACTTTTGGGCTTGTGATCCATAATATAATCATCTTCCAAGAATCGGGTATTGGTGCTAATAATGACCTTTTGATAATTAGAATTACAAAATAGACCACCCTTCGTTTCCTTGGGATACCCCATAAAGAAATAAACTTCTGTTCTCAGTTTCAACTTACCCACATTCCCTTTCAGCACATGTGCTGGACACCCCCAAATTCGAATGTGTTTTAAACTTAGCTTACACCCGATTCACAATTTTGTGGAAGTATAATGTACTGAGTTACAAGATAGTAAGTTCAGAATGTAAACTATTGTCTTTAAAGAGAGTCCTCAAAATAAATTGGGTAATCTTAAATAACTCATCTTGGACCTTACCATCTCCATATGAGTCTAATTATTTCTTTTTGCTACACCATTCTACTGGAGAGTGTTAGGTGCTGTCAACTAGGATATAATTCCTTCTGATGACAGGTAGTTCCTAAACTCTCCAAAAAGGTATTTTCCACCACGGTCGAATAGTAGTGATTTGATACTTTTACCCAGACGCTTCTCTGCATCTACCTTGAATTTTTTAAATTTCTCAAAACATTCAGACTTACGGTGTATCAGGTAAATGTATCTATATCTTGAGTAGTCATCAATGAAACTAATAAAGTACTCAAAGCCACCTCTAACCTGGATTGTCATAGGACCACACAGATCAGAGTAAACCAGTTCCAATGGTTCTTTAGCTCTATAGCCTTTGGCCGAAAAGGGCCTCTTGGTCATCTTACCCCCTATGCAAGATTCACAAATTGAAAGTGCCTCCATTTCTAATGAACACAAATGTTTATTTGCTACCAGTGTATTTATCTTTTTTAGATTAATATGACCCAAGCGTAAGTGGCAAAGTAACGTTTGGTTCATTAAAGAAGGAAACTTTATCTTATATGGTAAATTAGATGTGCTATTCGTTTCAGTTAGTTATAGTATGAAGAGATTAGAGTAATAATATAAAGCTCATCCACCAATATACCAGAACAGAAAATTCATTTATTATTTTTAATAGCCACAGAGTTATTAAAATAAATCAAATATTCGTCTTTAACCAATCTATAAACGGAAACTAAATTCCTTTTAATGAAAGGTACATAAAGACAATATCTCAATATTAAAGCCCTATCTCCACTAAAACTGAAAGTGACATCTCCTACTGCAGCTACTGTTACATTTGTATTATTTCTCATATCTAGGTAAATTTTCTCATCACTAAGTTGTCGAATTTTCTAGAACCCCTGCAATGAATTGTAGACATGATCAGTGGCTCCCGTATCTACACACTAGGTTCCAGTAGATAATACCGCTAAACATGTTTCCACAACCAGTGAACAAAAATAACCCTGATTGTTCTTCCTTCTGAGAAATACTAAACATAGCTGTTTTCAGTGCCTTGTCTGGTTGTAGTGAAAACATCTGTCTTTTGGCTTTTTCACACCAGTCAGTGGCCTACTAACTACCCTGGAAACTATCTTCTTATTTCTAAACCTTTTTCTTCTTCAAGCCTTTCGACCCATAGGAAGAACCTTTTTTCTGAAACAAACACATTTATGGTATTGAAGAATACCATTAGTAGTTAAAGCTACATCCAATTTACTTTTTCAGTTAACAAAATTTGGTCCCGTAAGTTTGTTTTCTTTTTGTCACGCCCCAAACTCCAGAACACGCGAAAAGCCACAACAACCACCGAAACCGTCCCAACACAAAGGGGCAAAAACCAGAAATTCGAACAAGACCAAAACCTTTGTAAAAACGTACTACTGAGAGTTTATTTAATTTAAAGGAGTAGCCAAAAGACTACAGTTACTGTTCTACAAGACGAGCCTTTAAAAGCAGAAAATATAAGTTTTGAATAAGAAAAGTCCTTTCATTTCAAAAGAAGCTTAGGCCGTTCCAAAAATCTACCTCGAAGCACCAGAGTTTACATGAAGCAGAAGCCATTTGGAAATCCGTTTTGTAACCGTTGATCCAAACAACGAAAAAACGCAGTAAGATACTTCGGAAAACAACAACCAACCCAAGGTTCTCTCGAAAGCATTAAAACATGCATACATTCATAATCATTACATATGTTTTACAACATGTTATCTCTAAACATGAAATATATACAGAAAGGTATAAACTACCTAACAAAGTAAGACAACAGGGTCTTATCATCAGCCACCTCCGGGCACCACCGGGTCAACCTACAAGACCATGCTTACCTGAAAAAAGATTTTAGCAAAATCCCACACTGTGAGCTAAAACCCAATAGAAACAGATAATAAAGCTGTAAAGAAGGATATGCAATCACAAGCATACAGGCTCAACCACAGGAGCCAAAAATATTTTCTCAACCCAAAACCACAAGTTTTCCATCAGGCTAACGCGAGCCTCAAAACGGTTTTAATTCATAAAATCCCACATTTTCTCCCTCAAAACCATGCATATCAATAATGCAAATAACATTTTCACAGTTAAAGAAAAGCAGTAACCAAAATGTTAGTTTCCACTCGAATCTCACACTGAGAAAAAATAAATCGATAAAACAGTATGCTCCACTCAGGCCACACCACTGAGGAGAAAGATAAAATAATTCCTATGTACCGACTCCGTCATAAAGGGACAGAGGTAGTAACTATAGACTCCTGCACCTTTACCCAACCCCTACACATCGTAGGACCAGTTAGGTAAATGCAAGTTCTACACGACGCCATCACAACGTAACCACTCAATTTACGGGCCCAAAATCCGAGGGTACAGAGCACCCAACTACTTAATTTACGAGGACTAATTCAAAGGTACAAAGCACCTACTATGCGAACGTTTTCGGACTTACACCGAGGAAAACTCGTGCCACATACCCACTATCTCAGTACATCTAGAGCATCATTTCACAAAACCAAAACGTTTTCACATTTATGCATTAAACATGTATAAAGATCAATCCATTAACATGAAGATCAAACAAACATAGATCCATCCATCAACATGGAGATCAAATCAAACATTTTAAAAATATTTTTTCCCATTTTCAACAAAACATTTCAAAAATTGATACTCAACCCCAAGGGTTAACTCCAAACCTCCAAAACATGATTTGTTAAGATTTTTCACAAAATCACCATTTTTCACCCTTTTCAAGAAAACCCTTTGAAAACCCAACATCCACAAGTTCAATATCATGTAATAAACCAAGAAAAGCAAAAAACATGCTTTTATCTGAGTAAACAAGGTTTGAACATAAAACATGATATATTAGCATTTTATCCGGTAAAAAGCATACAACTGCATGTACCGTAACTGGCCAATCGTCACTATCACATCCCGACACCTGGGTCACGTGAGACACCCACAAACAAACTTCCAAGGAACAAAAAATTTGATAAAAAGTTCCACAAAGGATGAGAAACAACCTTTCCCAAATATTTGGCCAAAACGGATGAAAAATGGTTAAGAGATTTTGGCATACCCTCACTCTTTTGGTCATAACATTTTCCAAAAAAAGAATTTCATTAAGAGAGAGGTGTCATGGGAAAGAAGACTTCTGGGGCTTCAATTTGAGTATAAGAATGACCCAATTCTGAGTCTGGATGAGGGACATAACATCAAAACAAAATGGGCATGCGCAATCAGTCTGCTCGAGGGGACATCGGGCGCTCGAGCGAGATACCACCCGAGAAAAATCCAGATTTTGCTGTTCTTGAGTTTTAAGCTCCCAAAACACTCAAACACTCACTAACCATCATCTCAGCCACAAATCTAACCCTCCAAACACCTTATCCACACCATCGGATATACCCAAACCTAAAACTTCCACAGAACCTTGAAAGACACATTTCAAAACCTGATTTCATCCAATAGAAATCAACACGAACGCCTTTTACAACCAAAACCCGATTTAACGAAACATAAATCAGTTGTCCATGCATTTTTAACCGGCCAAAATACCTATAATTACACATAATACCCTTTAACAACAATAGAGTCTATAATTCTACATCGTTGAGCTAAAAACTCGACGCTTCGATCCACGTGCAAAAATGATCTTCGTCGGAATGAAATTCTGTCCGGATGAAAGCGTAGCCCACCACGAGTAAACTAAGAATCCGCTATTTGATCGTCGAAAATCGAGCTCCGACCTCCCGAGAAGTTAGAGAGAAGGTAGAGCGTTTGGTTTGAAAAAAAGAAACTTAGCTTATAAGTTATGAAAATATCTTTTAAAAATATCTAACTCTAAATATTTATAGGCTACGAAAATATCTTCTTCTTTTTTATTAAATCGCACCACAATGCCCAACAGCCCCGGGGACCAACCCCACAAAAATCTCTAAACTCGAACATGCATAAAAAACCACGCATTTGCAGAATCTCGCGTTAGGCCTCCACTGCTCGAGTGGACCCCTGCCGACATACCCCTCTGCCATACCATCGCTCGAGCAGACAACCACCACTCAAGCGGTCACCATCCAGACCCACTCCCTGCCACCAGCCCGCTCGAGCGCACACCCACCGCTCGAGCGGTTAATGCTTGAAGGAAAACTGAACAGAAGAAGCAAGATCAAACTTAAATTCTTCCTCCCGTCAACACTTAGATCATTTTCCCAAAAAAGAAACGGGTCAGGGTCTCACAACTCTCCCCCTCTTAAAGGAATTTCATTCCCAAAATTCAACACTGCAACAACACTGCAACTCAAGCCAAACACTGACTCGCAACTATCAACAATCTCTTATGCAAACCCAGCAATACTGCACAACAGCAGAAATGCCCCAACAACTGAAATCTCAAACATACCGTCACAAAACTGATACCAAAAATATAACCGTCGTCACACAA
The DNA here is from genome assembly GCA_034768845.1 of Heliamphora exappendiculata. NCBI lineage: Eukaryota > Viridiplantae > Streptophyta > Magnoliopsida > Ericales > Sarraceniaceae > Heliamphora > Heliamphora exappendiculata. The sequence goes on along the minus strand of JAOTRH010183252.1, from coordinate 3,744 downwards.
GGTAAATACGACGTGAAGAATCGATCTTCATACGAACTGCTCGCACGGGCAAGTTCCACTGATACCACTGTCATCCAGGAAACATCCATAAACATTGGATATCAAGATCCAACCTGTGCTCCCAAACCCCAATACAGAACTCTCGCCGAACTCAAACCACTTCGGTGACAAACGCATCATACGAGACCAATCCACCATGGTACTTGATCTCAAATATGCTCTATGCTCGAACACATAGACTATCACCCTCGTCCTCATTGCCACATACTGGCTCAATCACACCTCACAATACACACCAAGGACTATCTCCACAAGTCCAAACACACGACGTCAAACTCTGACATCGGTCACAAGAAGTCACATGTTCCACAAAAAAACTTTTCCCAAGTTGTAACGATCACCGACTTTGATACCACATCATCACCCTACCCATGTCAACATCACCATCACTAAGGCTGCCAAGATGCCGATCCATGAGCAATAACACAAACATGTAACTCCAGAGAGAAGCTCACTTAACTCACATGGAATACCAAAGAACAGATCGCATCAAACCTTTAAACCTTTGCCCTATATCCGATCTTCCATCATGAACTACTGTTCTCACTCAGGAGAAACACTAGGTGGCCCACCATTGTCCTGAACAAGGTTCCTCATAACTAAAAACCAATCCGTCATTACTGCCACAAGGCCACTTGCCTTTAGCGAATCACATGACCAAACACGTCATGTAGACAAAACATCTCATAATCACCCAATCACGGCGACACAAGTCCCTTAGTCACAACTCTAAGGGTCACACACGGGTATAGATCCACTGAGATTCCACAGTCTCAGAACACAACCAAAACCTAAACCAATCAAGAACCTGGCATCTCCATCCAACTGAGATGAAACAACTCGCACCAAAAAATTGTCTACAAGATAATCGTCTACAAGAAAACTCTCTCTCTCCATCCATCTAAAGGAAAGACAAAGGCCAACAAGAAACCATGACTCAATCTCAACGTACTGGAAGCATTCCTCAATGCTGAGCCTCTATAAGTCTTACCTCGAGGCCACATTGACTACAGTCACACGGCTGCTGTCAACTCCGATCACGGTACTCAGATTATCCACTATACCAAGTTCTCAATTCTCATACCTCATTCACACACGTGAACATCATCAAGCCGCATATCTGGTACTACACATCCCATTGCGCCCAAAATCTCACTTCACAAGGTTGTGCTATACAACCTAACTCCTGCTAGGCAAATCACAATCACGTCACGGCCTCAAGCCCATAATCCAAGGCATATCATCAAACAAAGGGAACCTAATCCTGGGACCTCTCATCCAGAGTTACTAATAACCCTAATAACTAGGCAAACACCTTTTGCACTTCCGCCCTCAAGGCACACACACGATCACAGGCATCGTATCCTACGATTTTTCACCTATCACCCCAGGCCAGTCAAACCACACGGTCCACTACTGAACCTCAGCACTCCACACTTCATTCCCATGGGCAAATAACATACTCATCTCTGAATCGAAGGTATAACACAAATAACCTCTAGACATGTCATACCTAGAATATGCTGTCTCAGTAAAGCTAACCACATGCGCTCCGCATGGTTCTCAAACACTATCTCCTGATCAGCAGGATAACGATCAAACCACTAACCTGCATTCCGGTAGGAATTTTGCAAAACTGATACTCATCGCAGGAACCCTTACGCATTCCTAATCCCATGCTCTTCCCAGCATACCTCCAAATCCTCCACTAGCATACTTTCAAGAGTAGCCATCTACCAAAGCTCAAGTCATCAACCATGCTTCGACTATACCCGAACAAAACTCTGCTCATGCAAACACTCAACGATTTGCCAACCGAGGCTAACCTCACACGGCTAAACCCGACTCACTGATGAGTCCCACAACATACCAAGCGATCGACGCTCAACCCACAATCGTACCTCTGTAACTGAGAATAACTGGATCGCATATCCAGGACCCCAAACTACGGTCTCGTTATCTATAAGGATGTACAGGTTATATAAAAGAAAACCTGACACACGACAACCTAAGGTCGATCTATCATGTTACTTCTAGCACATACCACATAATCATGCTAACACATTGCCACAAAGATTATGCAAACACAACACCAATACCGAGGAGAATCGACAAGAATAACGCGTCACTTTGGATAACCCACTTAGATTCCTTGCTAGAAATCATGTCCGCGAAATGCATTTCTAACTTGGCTCCCAAGTTTGTTAATCCAAATGCCCAAGGAAAAAACTAATCAATCCTAAGGTCCAACCTCGATACTCACATATACACGGCATCAACATGCTCAAGTTCCAAACACAAGCAACCAAGCACACACACTGTCACGTCCCATTTTTATAAATGGTATTCGTGACCGGCAAGTGAGTCAAGCTCACCCGAGGCCTACTTTTCAAACCGTTTAAGGATTTTCAAAAATATTATTTAAAAAATGTCTAATAAAAACAAAAATTTACAAGCATACCCAGAACCAAACTAGTGTCATGAAGTAAATTAACTTTACAGACGAAGATTTGAGTACAAAATATTTACATCTAAATATAAACAGGTACATGTGTCTCAACTAATAACACAAAATGATATTTTCTTCTCTTCAACCCTCCGGCATTCACCTTACCCTGAAATGCTACAATATAAATTTCGTAAGCACAAAGCTTGTGTGAGTGTACATATATCAAGGTTACAAGTTTTTCATGGAATATCAATTTTTACCATATGAAAACATCTCATCAAACTGTTTTGTTAAAAATATTATTTTTCATAGACAGGTTACAAGAATTAAACCCTAGCAGGTTTTTATAAACAAGTTACAGACATTGTGTCTTAGTAAATTTTCCATAAACAGGTTACAGGCATTAAGCCCTACATACGATGATAAGCTCATGGCTATGCCATAATTACGTAGGGAACGACCTTACAACCCTTTTCGTTATGATATCATAACCAGCAATCACTTGATCGTGATCCTATCCTTATACACCTCGCTGTTCAACACCCCAGCGACCGGCCTATTACCATTTAAGCTATCATCATATACACATTTTTAATGTAGTCTCAACAGGATATTCATGTTTTTCTCAAACCAAGGATATTCACATTTTTCACATATGTATCCATGACAGGAAAATTGTACGAAAAATGTTATTTTATGCGAAAACACAATACTTTGTATTTAAAACATAAAATTTTATTTTATGCAAAAACACAATACTTTGTATTCAAAACATAACAGGAAAACTCAAGTAACAAAGATATATGAGACTCACCTGACTCTTGCAGGGTTTAGTCAATGATTTTTCAAATTTGGAAAAGAATACAATTTTAGTATGCTTTTTGTAAATCCTTGTAAGAGGTATTTTTTTTTATGAAATTTTTATAGTTAATACTTATACTAGCAAAAATTCTTGACGTTTAGTTTTCCTAATTTATAAAAAGATTTATTTAAAATTCTACGTAAGGTTCAAATTTTAAATAAAGAAAATTGGTTTATAAAATATTTCAAAAGTATGGTAAAATGGTTAATTTTTGTTAAGAAAAATTCGGTCTAAACCTATTAAATTTATAAAAGGAAGATTTTTAGTCAAAGTGTTAACTAAAAATTTTGGTACAAACTAAAATACCTGTTTTAAAACTTGGCTTAATACATAAAATGTAAATTCTAAGAAATCATTTTAGTTAATAAAATTC
>JAOTRH010183241.1:0-11921 GCA_034768845.1 Heliamphora exappendiculata | reverse complement strand
TTCAGTATTTTATGAAAATTGCAGAAATCACTGCGACTTTTCATAATTGCAGAAATCGCCCGTAGGTATCTGTGTTCCACTTGAAGTCTTACTCATAATTACTCCTTAGGTCCCTGCTGTAGCCCTATATATATATGCGGGTTGGCTGAACTAGTTTAGATTGATTTTCATATCATTATTGATATATTATTTTTGTCTTTTAAGACTTAAAAATATATCAGAATTCTGCCAGTACAAGTTCTCGGAGGATCGTAGCCCACACTACGTTCGAAGATCGAATAAGGGAATGCGGTAGAAGATCTGACAGGAGTTTCAACTCTGAATCAAGTCGTAGTTGAAGATTAGATCTATAAGAGATATTCTTCTAAATTAACTTTGGTTACACGGGTTTTATTTTGATCGTTCTTCGTTAAAAACTTTATCTGGAGCCCGTTTTGGCGTTTATCCATCCAGTTTATTTTTTACCGATAATCATTTTTCAAAAACAATGATCTTTATAGCATTACCTCCAACATCTAGTGCAAAGCATAGCATACATTAGGCTTCCTACTGTTGAAGCATAAGGAACCGCCTTCGTCCTCTCTATTTCATCAGGTGTCTTAGGACACTGATATTTAGATAAAGTGATTCTATGCCTAAAAGGGGATAAACCCTTTCTTGGAATCCTACATACTAAAACGAGCAAGGATATCATCGATATACTTTGCTTGTATAAGTCCAACATTCTTTGTTTTTGATCTCACACAAGCTTGATCCCAAAGATGTGACTGGCTTCTTCAAAGTCCTTCATATCGAACTATTCAGATAACCATACTTTTACTGTACATATTGCCCCCTCATTATTTTTGATGAGCAATATATCGTCTACATAAAGTACTAGAAAGATGACCACGCTTCCATCACGCTCTTTGTACATACAAGACTCATCTGGACTCTAATCAAAATCATAAGATTTATTGGCTTGATCAAACCGAGTATTTCAAGATCTTGATGCCAGCTTAAGTCCATAAATGATCTCTTAAGCTTGCACAACATGTGCTTTTGGCCCTTTGTTATGAAACCATCTAGTTGTACCATATAGATACACTCGTCAAGACTTCCGTTAAGAAAAACTACCTTGACATCTATTTTCTAAATTTCGTAATCGAAATGAGTAGCAATGGATAAGACAATCCAGATAGACTTAAGCATGGCTACCGGTGAAAAGGTTTTCTCATAATCGATCCCTTCTTTCTGAGTGAACCATTTTGTAATAAGCCTAGCTTTGAATGTTTCAGTCTTCCCGTCTACTTCTCTCTTCCTCTTGTAGATTAACTTTCATCCAATGAGTTTTATCTATTTAGGTGGTTCTACAAGTTCTCAGACCTGATTGGAATACATAGATTTTATTGCAGAATTCATATCCTTTTGCCAAAAATTTACATCTTTGTCCTAAAGTGCTTCATTGTAGTTATAGGATTCAGTATCCAGTTCTACCGAGATCTTGTCAAAAGACTCTCCCAAGAACATATACCGATCAGGTTGATGAACAACCCTCCTATTATGACGAGGCAATACCTGTGTCTATGTACTAGCAATAACACGCTGTGTAGAATCTGAACCCTGTGCATTAGCACCCTATTCATGATTAACTCATGTCCCGATAACCCTCCGACTGTGAAGAGGCAATGGGATATCAATAACTTATGGTTCTTCTTCCGTCTTACTAGTATTTTCTCTCAGTTCATCCAAAATAACATTACTTTTGGGCCTGTGGTCCATAATATAATTTTCTTCCAAGAATCGAACATTGGTGCTAACAATAATCTTATAATCCTTAATATTATAAAATAGACCACCATTCGTTCCCTTGGGATACCCCACAAAGAAATAGACTTCTGTTCTCGGTTCCAAGTTTAGAATGTAAGCCACTTTCTCTGATGCGAGTCCCAAAAAGAAATCGGGTCATCCTGAATAACTCATCATGGGCCTTACCATCTCCATAAGAGTTTTATTCTTTCTTTCTACTACACCATTCTACTGCGAAGTGGCAGGTGCAGTCAACTGGGATATAATCCCTTCTGATAATAGGTAATCCCTAAACTCTCCAAAGAGGTACTCTCTACTACGGTCAGATCGTAGTGATTTGATACTTTTACCTAGACACTTCACCTCCTCCGCCTTGAATTTTTTGAATTTATCAAAACATTCAGACTTACGGTGCAGCAGGTAAATGTATTCACACCTTGACTAGTTATCAATAAAATTGACGAATTACTCGAAGCCACCTCTAACCCAAATTGTCATAGGACCACACACATTAGAATGAATCAGTTCCAACGGTTCTTTAGCTCTATAGCCTTTTGCCAAAAAGGGCCTTCTGGTCATCTTACTCTCTAAGCAGAATTCACATACTAGAAGTGCATCCACTTCCAATGAACTCAAAGGTCTATCTTCTACTAGTCTATTTATCCTTTTTAGATTAATATGACCTAAGCGTAAGTGCCAAAAAAATATTTAGTTCATTAAAGAAGAAAACTTTCTCTTATATGGTAAATTAGATGTGTTATTTAATTCAGTCATTTATAGTATAGGAATGACTGGAGTAATAACATAAAGATCATCCACCAATCTACCAAAACAGATAACCCGTTTATTATCCTCAATAACCACAGAGTTATTAAAATAAATAAAATATTCGTCTTTAACTAATCCAGAAACGGAAACTAAGTTCTTTCTAATGGAAGGTACATAAAGGCAATCTCTCAATATTAAAACCCGATCTCTACTAAAACTAAGAGTAACATCTTCCACTGCAACTGCTGTCACCTTTGTATTATTTCCCATATGCAAGTAAATCTCTCCATCACTAACTTTTTGGGTTTTCTGGAACCCTTGCAATGAATTGCAGATATGATTAGTGGCTCCCGTATTTACACACCAAGTACCAGTAGATAACACCGATAAACATGTTTCTACAACCAGTTAACAAAAATTACCCTGATTATTCTGCCTTTTGAGAAATACTGGACATAATTTTTTTCAATTACCCTATTTCTGAACCATTTTCTTCTTCATGCCTTTTGGCTCAGAGAAATAACTTTTTTCAGAAACAAACAATTTTCTAGTATCGAAGAAATACCCTTGGTAGTTAAAATTATATCCAAGTTACTTTTCCAGTTAACAAAATTCGGTCATATTAGTTTGTTTTTTTTGAGTATAACAGTGCGTTAATTGAAAGTCATTTTAATCTAGAAAATCACATAATTAATAACAATCGTTAATTATGACGAGCAATACTTTGAATTTATTTTAATTTAGCTCCCTCTACCATTTTAAAAGAAATTCGTCAGCAGCCTGGTACCCTGTAATTAGCATGCCTCGATGGGAGGATGTCTGTTATTCATCGTTTGTCTAGACATACCAATTCCTATTAATTTTATTATCTAGGTAACTGGCCCAGCTCAGCTAAATTAAATAACTTGTATAACTTTGGTCCAGTATATAATAGCAGTGACTCAAATAGAGAAGATATTATTATATACAGCTAAGTGCTAACCATCACTTAATCCCAAATCAATCGCTTTGCAATAAACCCTTCAGATGAAAAAGCGATTCATACTAACAATTATCCAGAATTATTTCTAAAGGAGATTTGTACTAACGATACCGTAATTAATCTGTCCGATGGAGAGAAAGACCTTACTGCCAGCACGCAGGATTTAATGACATCGCTTATAAACTGGTGATGGAGACTGCATGATTTATCTATGAATAAATTCTCTCTCCCACTTAGATTTTTAAAACATTTTTTGAGGGTTATAAAAATCTATTTAATTAAAATAAATTTATTAATTTCGAAGACCACACGATCTGAAAGAATAACGTATCTTTCCGTATACACGATTCTAAAAATTTCGATTTGCCAAATCATCTTTTCGTGTTTTAATGTGTAACAAATAAAATTTAATAAATGCACAGTTTTTTCTTCAGCTTTTCAACTAAGTTGGTGATTAAAGGCATTTATTTATTTTATTTTTTGTTTCATATTTTTTTAAAAATAATAATTTATTTAGATTAAATATTTTTTTATTTAATTAATTTAAAATCTAGAATTAATTTATACGTTTTTCCAAGATATCAGACTTTATGAAAATAATTCATCTTTAACGTGATATTTTGTAAAAAATAAAATATCTAAAGTGTTTTTATTTAATTAAAAATTTTAATTTTAAAAAATTATTTTATTTTTTTATAAAATATTTAATTAAAATCAAAATTTTCTAATTAATTAAATTAATAAAAAATACAAAATAGATATACAACATCCACGCAGATAATATGAATATATATGCACAATATGTATATATATCGATTTTATGATCAAAACAAAATCCTGAAGCGTTTTAGTCTCCCGTTGAAGATAGGCTATAATAATCCTATTCTTGTCACCTTTCTGTATCACGATTGCACTAGAATTCTTTGATACACTTCAATATCTATATAATAAAACTTCTTTTTCAAAATATCTTAGAGATAAATTATCTTTAAAGGTAAGAATTTGATATTGATTTTCATCTAAATGGCTAAGATTGCATTTTATCTGGTCAAACATTACAAACAGCGTGCGTGCGGATTTCTAGATGGCGGTTATATTTTTGTAAATTCTCACCTCGAAAACGAGCAAGGAAGAGAACAGAAGAGTTGGGTTTCAAAGATGCAGCCTGTGAAGACGTTTGACATGCCTTTCTCAGCCTTTTTTTTTATCTGTCCTTATTAATACATGGGCCATCTTATAAAAAAAAGATTTAAAAAATTAAGAGAAATTAATTTTAAAAAACTTATAGAGTGTTTTTGATGTGAAAGGATTTTTTTTTTCAAAACAAAAAGAAACGAAAAATAGGTGGTTTTTATAGATTTATAATTCTAAAAAAGCTTTAAGTGTTTGGTGCTAATAAGGTTATGTTGTTATTTTCTTAGAAAGAAAACAAAAGAAGAAAAAACAAAAAAGGTAGATAATTTTTTTATATATGTTAAAACAATTTACTTTAAATGTTGTTTTCTTTTGTGTATAGAGACGTAGGAGCGGCTTAAGAACACTGAGGTGAGAATGTGAATTGGTATAATTAAAGATTAAACTTGATTGATTTAATTATTAAAGGTTTAAAATTTGTTTGATTTAATGGTTGAAGATTAAATTGTTGATGAAATACGGTGGAAATAAAAAACATTGAAACCAAATGCTCCCAAAATTGGGCTGTTAGAAAAAAACTGATTATGACAAGTCATTCTTTCTTTAATATAATGCGAATTTGTCTATTGCAAGCCACAAGAAATGTTTTCTTAATTCAGTTTGGAATGTTTAAAAATTTTAATTTTAAAAGATTTAATTTTTTAAAAAATAATAAAATTAAATTATTTGAAATAATTTTTATAATATTTTTTTGTTTTTTATTTTTTTCTTTTAAATTATAGTATTTGATATATTAACGCGAATTTTTTTATATTTGTGAGTGGAGTTAATTTTTTAGATTGATGGCATTATACTATTATAGCTAATTTACTAAAAAAAAAAAAGTGTTTGGTAATTGGGTTATGTATAAACTTTTTTTTTGAAAATAAAGGTTAATTGGATCTTAGAGATGCCAAATACTTGAGCTTAAAAGTTAATTTTTAATTAAAAAATAAATTTTAAAAAATTCCAAAGGCCTTAGCGATTTTGTTGAGCCCTAACTATAACTAGAGGATGACTCATGCACTCATCCATTCTTACGTAAAGGCCATGTATAAAAATGGCTAAGGCCTTGTTTGGCATTTTCAAAAATTTATGCCAAATATTCACACAAAAAACTACTATAAAAGTTATTTCAAATAATTTAACATTTTTATTTTTTTAAAAACTTATATATCTTAAAATTAAACATTTTAAACATCCCAAACATAGCTAAGAAACCATTTCAAATTTTTAAAAATGCCAAACAAGGCCTTAAGAATTGATGAGTGCCTTTAGGCACGGGTCATTTCCTAGTATACAGATATATCATATCAGTATCAAAATACATCAGAAACATCGAGCCAAGACAGCCTGGGACAGCCCACCACCGTCGGCCACCATGCTTGCGTCGTTGCCACCTTGTGCCATCACCTTCAGGCAGTTTTTGCCGTCACCTCGGTACTCCGTTTTCGATACTCTTTATACTAAAAAATAGTTCTCAAAGAGTAGTATTTTTTTGTTAAAAAATCAGTCTGAAAATAGTCCCAAACAGCCCCCTCCTGCACCGCCCCCACTAACAGCTGCTTGTTTGGGCTTTTTTTGTGGTGTTTTCGTTCCCATTTTTTTTTGAAAAATAGGAGCTAAAATATCCACCGAGCTTCGAAGAACACCTCGAAAATAGTCTGAAAAAAGCTTCCAAAAATAGTCCCAAACAATGTTGCCACCTGCGCCGCTGTGCCGCTGTGGTGTTGAGATTTAGAGATCTTTTAGAAAATGGTCAAAAATATAAAAATTCAAAGATATATGAAAAATATTTTAACACCTTAAAAATCAACCTTTGAAGATCCATTTTTTATTGAAAACAGAGTAGCCACTTAATTTTTGAAAAAAAATAAGAAAAACAAAAATGGTTACTGATCCTGAAAATAATAACCAGAGAAAAATGGGATTTGGGGGTTAAGGTACAAATCAAAAAAGGTATTAAGCACCCCGTTGGCCCAATCTTAAGGTTGGCCTCTACTAATCATCATTGGTTCTTTAATAAAATTTATCAAATGCATGCAAATAAAGAAAATTAAGGCAAAGAAAGAACATTCAAAATCAAATATAGAAAATACATAACATATGTACATAACACTCCAAATTAAAACAAATAAATGGATGAATTCCTAAGTCATATGGCATGCAATTTCTAACTAAATGATACATGGAACATACCCACATACAATATTTACAAAAATAAATTAAACTAGCATGATTTGAATAAAAGAACAAAAAATATGGTTAAAAATGCTAAAATTACCTAAACATGAATTGTTAACAAACTAAATTATTCTAAACATGCGCTTTAAGAATAATAACCGAAACATGCATATTACAAAGAATGAATAAAGTTAACATTAAAGAAAAAGTAAATGTAAAAAGATGCATAAAAGTTAAAAGAAAACTTATTAACAAAGAAAATAAAATGAGGGTTTCATAACAAAAGAGAGTTTGAGAATTTAAAAAGAAATAAAATGAAGAAGAAGTTTGTAAAAGAAAATGATGCTAAATGAAAAAATTAGAAAATGTTTATTTTAACTATTAAAAGAAATTTCAATTTTCCAAATTTCATATTTTTAAACAAAACAAAAGAAAATAAAAGAAATTGGAGAAAATTATACTACCATTTAAAAGTGCAAATTAGGTTGAAAGTCTTTTTGTGATTTTTGAATTTACCAAGGATAAAAGAAATACTATATAAGAAAAATAAAGCTAATAATAAAAAAAATTTGTGAGAAAAGAAAAATGAATACTAAAATGGATATTATAACTAATAATGAAAATAAAGAAAATAAAGAAAAATGGAACATTAGCATTAATAAGAAAAGAAAAGAAGTACTGGTAATAAAATAAAAAAATTAAAATTACTAAAAAAACATTTAAACTAATATTTAAAAGAATAGGACATTAATATCACAAGAAAAATAAAATAAAATAAAAATGAATGCTAGTAAAAAAAATTAAACTAATGTTACAAGAAAAAATAAAATAAAATAAATGTTAGTAAAATTAAACTAATGCTAAAAAGATAAAAGACATCAAAAATAATTATTTAATCTAAATGTGAATTGTAGTATTAATTACTACATTCACATAAATGTAAGTACATTATTATAACAATTAACAACATTAATTAGTTGTAATTGTAAAAATATTTTAGCACTAAATTGATGGAACAATAAAAATAAGAAAGAAGGCCCAAATTTATGTTTAAGATGATCCAAATTTATCCTAAGTTTTTAAGATTTCAAAGACTAATTTGCATTGGTCTTACTTAGATTTTAAGATGGTTAAGAATGAAGAATGTGGCTGTACTTCTTAAAAGAAATTACCTACGTATCCCAAAAAAATGAAATCAGGCCACAACGTAGTTCGAGCTTGATTTTCACTCGGGTATTGACACTCTCCTTTTGTAGTGCCCTAACTTTTTCCAAGGTCGCCCTTTCGGGTTTTTAGCCTTGTGAGTTGCTTTAGCTTTTGCCTAAGTTGCCTTTTCAGTTTTTAACTCAGCGATTTTTTTATTTCATCTTTATTTCTACCTCAAGGATAGTACTTTTTGACCTGATCAAGGTTAACTGGAGTGGAGAACACATTACCATCCAAATCCATAATAATAACTACACCACCGGTCATGATGGTTTTGATTAGAAACGGTCCGGATCAGTTTGGCTTGAACTTGCCCCTCGAGTCGAAGATAGGAGCTTTGATTTTCTTAAGAACTAGATCTCCTTCTCTAAGATCCCGGGTCTTGACCTTCTTATTGAATGCTCGGGCTATCCTCCTTTGGTATCCTTGTACATGAAACAGAGCCTACAATATTCTTTCATCAAACAAGAGCAATTCCTCTATTCGATTGCTTTGCCATTCTGCTTCTAGAATACTAGCTTCGGCCACTACTCTTAGTGAAGGAATTTCCACTTCAATGGGAAGTACAGCTTCCATCTCATATAATAAAGAGTATGGCGTAGTTCCTGTTGAAGTTCTGATCGACGTCCTGTATCCCCAAAGTGCAAATGGTAGATGCTATGACCAATCTTTGTGTGAATTGATTGTATTTTGCAAAATTTTCTTGATGTTCTTGTTTACTGCCTCGATTGCTCCGTTTGTTTGCATGAATCTGACACTTATGACACCTCCGCACGAACTGTATACAGTCTGTCTCCATTGTCATCCAAAAGTATCCTTATTGTAGGATTTTCTTGGCTAACATATTTTTACTCATGTGTGGCCCACAAACTCCTACGTGGATTTCTTTCATCAATGCTTGGCCCTCTTAAGTGTTGACACAAAGTTTATTGACCATAGAATCTCCTCGTTTGTATAGTCTACCACCGCAAATGTCAAAGTACCATGGAAGGTTGTCAGTGCTTTCTTTAATTGCAGTTGCCGTCTCGTATGCCGGCTTTCTTTTCTGTTCAATTACCAAAGGCCTCATTTGGACTCCCGATGGTATGCCAATCATGGATGCTAGGGTGGCCAGTGCGTCGGCGAGCTTGTTCTGCAATCTTGACACATTAATGAAGATCACCGATTTAAAATACGGTATTAGCTTCTCTAGATCTTGATGATAGAGAATCAAGGTTAAGTCCCTGACCTTCCATTCTCCTCTTGCTTGTGAAACTACCAGTGCTGAATCTCTGATGACTTCTAGCTTTTTTGCCCTAGTTCCAGGGCTGCCTCCAATCCTGCCAAACATGCTTCATATTCAGCCTGATTGTTGGTGACTTCGAAATTGTGCTTCAGAGATAATGGAGCGTGTGATTCGTCAGGAGTGATAAAAAAGACTCCTATTCCATAGCCGTATTGATTGGACGCACTATCAAAATATAGAGTCCACCTGTCATCCCCGACTTTCATCAACTGTTCATCAGGAAACTGGAACTCCGTGTCTTCTCCTCCCTCAACTGGTTGATCGGCCATAAATTTTGCCACTTCTCTGCCCTTGACTGACTTCCGCGTGGTATACTGAAGATCAAATTTTGATAACAACAGCAACCTCCGAGCCAACCTTCATGTCAGTGCTGGCTTTTCAAACAGATACTTGAACGGGAACATCCGAAAGATGATATTCACTGTGAAGGACAACATGTAATGCCTCAATTTTTGAGAAGCCCAAACCAAGACCCAACACGTCTTCTCTAATGGTGTATACCATATTTCTGACCCTGTCATCTTCTTGCTGAAGTAGTAGATGGTCTTTTCAATTCCAGTTTCACCTTCTCACACCAGCATACATCCTATAGCTAAATCAGTCACTGACAAATAGAGGATCAGTGGCCTATTAGGTTCGGGAGAAGCTAGGATAGGTGGATTCTACAGGTACTGTCGTATGGCATCGAAGGCGTCTTGACACTTTTGATCCTAATCGAACTTGACTCCTTTCTTCAGCAAACGAAAAAGCGGCTCACAGGCAGTTGTCAGTTTTACGATGAATCGACTGATGAACGGAATCTTACCCAAAAAGCCCCTAACTTCTCACTCGGTCTTCGGAGGAGGCATTTCCAAGATTGTCTTGATCTTTGAGGGATCAATTTCAATGCCTCGCTGAGTGATCATAAATCCAAGCGTTTTTCCAACGGTAACCCCGAAGGCACATTTTTGTGGGTTAAGCCGCATCTTGTACTTTCGAATCTTTTTAAAGAATTTTTGCAGTGCTACGATGTGACCATCCTAATCCTTGGACTTGACTATCATGTCGTCTACGTACACTTCGACCTCCTTATGTATCATGTCATGCAATAAGGTAGTGGCAGCCCTTTGATAGGTTGCCCCTTATTCTTCAAACCAAACGGCATTACACGATAACAATAGGAGCCCCATGGTGTAGTGAAGGTCGTATTTTCTGTCCTCCGGATCCATCAGAATCTAGTTATACCCGGAGAAGCCATCCATGAATGACAACAGGGCATGCCATGCTGTACTATTTCCCAAGACATCAATGTGTGGCAGCGAAAAATCGTCTTTTGGGCTAGCCTTGTTGAGATCTCAAAAATCCACGCAGACTCGGATACGGCAGTCCTTCTTTAAGATTGGCACGATGTTGGCTACCCATTTTAGATACTCAGTTACCATCAGGAATCTAGCATTGATCTGTTTGGCAACTTCTTTGATCTTCAGAGCCCATTCTAGCTGGATCTGTCTTAATATTTGTTTGACCGATTTAGTATCGGGGTATAAAGGGATATGGTGTTGGACAATATCAAGATCAATTCCTAGCATATTCTCGTAAGTCCATGCAAACACATCTTTAAATTGTTTTAATAAAATTATTAATTGTTCTTGTTCAACTAAGGATAAAGAAGAACCGATTTACACATTTTGTGGGTTAGTTTCATTACCTAAATTTATTAATAAAGTTTTTTCAATTATTGGTTGGGCATGCATTTTTTCGTCTCTTTTTTGTTAAAGGTTTTATTTCTTTAGGAATATCCTTCTCGAATTCAAAATTGTCAAAAAACATATGAAATAAATCAAACAAAGCAGAGTAATCAAAAATCTTGTTCATTTCATTGAAAGAAGAAGGAATTACAAGCTTGAAAGCATAAACAAGGGGAGGTGTATAAACAGACTTGCCCTTAATCACATACTCATACCCATATTTGGACCCAGAACAGATAATATGTACATCAGATGACTCGATGGTCCAATTCTTTACTTCTTTTGCGGTTGCATCAATAATGAGCTTGGTGCAATCTACTAGTGCGCTGAATTCAGCCCATCATGAAGCAGTCTGAGTCGGTTACTTGCAGTTGTGCCATCTTTTCGTTGAAAAGCACTCCCATGTCAGTACCATCAAGCTTGTCGACCCAATCTTCCTCTTGGACCTTCTTTTCTTCCTTTTTTACTTCCATTGTTTCTTCCTCTTCCGTATCAGACAACTAATGGCTGAAAAAGATCTCCAACCCTGGCAGCTTTGTTAGGAATGTCTACTGAAAAGTCATGCTTTTTATGTATTTTATTCTGGATCCCTAGCATATTAGTGAGAAATATTTGAGATGATTTTGCATTTATGGTTTTATATTTATATTTGTGATGCGTGAATGCATAGTCTGTATATTCTATCCAGTATTTGACTCGGTGCGTGTTGCATGGAAGATCGGATCATAGGCTCTGACAGATTATACAGGTAGGCTCACAATCACAATGGACCCGGACATTCCATTGGTACGATTGTAGTACATCGTTA
>JAOTRH010183220.1:0-11923 GCA_034768845.1 Heliamphora exappendiculata | reverse complement strand
TTATTTATTTTTATATTTTGCATTATCATGTTTGTGGTGGCTTAAGAACATTGATTTCTCTTTGAAGTGCCTAAGTATAATGACTATTTCCAAGTCTTAGCTGTCTTGATAGTCATGGCTCTTTGCTATTATTTTTCTGAGATGTGTTTTTGACCTTTTACGTGTAATGCAAGTGTCGATTTCAATTGATCATTGCTGGTGTTGAAGTGTTTTTACTTTATACCTTCGATTTTTTGCTTTACCGTTACTTGTGACAAAAATATTTTTCTTTGACCTTTTCCACAAGGTATGGGCAACTGTAGATTCAAAACAGCAAGACTTTCTTAGTTTTAAAGAGATCATTGCGGCAATGCAAGTTCAAGTTTATTTGTATCATTTTGCTTTTTTATTTTTCATTTTTAATCTTTTGATGCGTGTCAATAGTGTTAATTTAATATTTTAAGAGCTGAACCCTCTTTTCATGTAAATTTGCAATTAGAATCTTTGGCACAAGGCGTGAGTGTGCTAACTAATCATATGTTAAATGGCGAAAGTAAGTATTGTAAATTAACTATTGAATATGCTAACTAACATATGATTCGTGATTTTCTCCATATCACAGCTTGTTACAATCAACTTTGTCTTTTTATCTAAATGGTCTTGGGTGTGTGGATTGTCATATCCGTATTTCACCTAAAGCTTTTCTTTCCTTTATAGGTTCATTTGATGTCCCAATCTTTCTTTTGTAGGTTCAGTTGATGTCCCAATGGTAGGAGTTTAGCTTATGTTTGTTGACATTGAAGCTTTTCAAAATATAAAACAAGGAGGCCAAAGTGGTTTGAAAGTAAAAATGCTGTAAGTTATGCAAAAACCTTTTAAAGTTAAATTTTCTTACATCTTCCCATTGTAGACAAGTTTTGATAGTGGGAGATTAGAATATTGGATAATGCATTGTAAGATAGACAATAGGAATGTGAGAGACATTAATAGACTAGGAATGTGGGAGAAATTTAGGACATGTGGTGTGATAGCTGTATCACTCATGTCTATATATATATATATATATATAAAAGGTTGTTTGGGCTAATTTGTACAATGTTAATATTTGGATAATGTGATAATAAACAGTAAAAATAATTTTATCATCTTTTTTGACAAGGTAAAAGACACGTACATGCCTTTTTTTAGTTACTATTCTTTACTTGTTTCCTTTTAGTATGTTTATTTTTATTATAATTTCTATAATTACATATAGAATGTCACAAATGAAATTTATGAAAAAGTGTTACATGAATAAAGTAAGATTTTTTTTAAAATTTTGTAACAGGTTACTCGGTGAAAGATGGCATTGTTCGTTTGAAGTAATCAAGTTATTTTACTGAGTGGCGTAGTGATAAGTTTGTAATTGATTTAATATTTGTAATGTTTTTAATTTTTTCGGTGTTAGTGGATAATATTTATGATTTTATATTCTTAATGAATGCGATTGATTGTAATTTATTTGTTAGATATTATTTATGAATTAGATATGTTTTACATTATTTAAATGTAATTTTTAATATTTTATTGTAATTTCATAAATTTAGATGTTTGGATATTTTTGTTTCGGACAAAATTAAAAAAGTATATTATTTATTAATTTTAAATAGTTATTTGTGATTTTTCTCGTTGCAAATAATTACTTTTTAAAAAAATTTTAGTAAAGTATTTAAGACGACAAAGTGCCGACGTAAAAAAATATTTAAAATGGCAGTTTACCGACGCAAAAAGTGTTGTTTTGCGACGGTATTAGTAGCCGCCGCAAAAGAAATCGTTTTTTAATATTTTGTGACGTTTTTTTAGCCGTCTCAAAAAGTTAATTTTGCCGACGTAAATTTATTTGAGACGGTAATTTCCGACGCAAATAGTTTTTTGCGACCCCAGTATGTACTACCCCATTTGCCGACGCAAATACTTTTTTGCGACGGTTATTGACTTTTCGCGACGGAATATTTCCGACGCAAAAGCTCTTTTTTTTAGTAGTAAAAGCATAGAATTCAAATATATATATATATATAAAATAAATAAATTTATCTGTTTGTATGTCAATTCTTATGCAAAGTAGATAAATTTATTTGCATAGCAAACGGAACTGGTAAACATTTTTAAGCAGATAAATTTATACAAAACAGATAAATTTGTCTATTTACGTGTCAATTGCTATTCAAAACAAATAAATTTATCTGTTTGCATTCACAAATAAATTTATCTGTAAATATTTTTTATTGAGATAAATAGATAAATTCATATGTAAAAGATAAAATTATGTAATATTTGTTTAATACAGATAAATTTATTCTTATCCACCGAAGGTCAAGACAACTTGCAATCAGAATAGGGCAGTGTTTTCTCTTCAACGGCTTTATTTTATTGGAAAGTAATGTTTGTATTATATGTATGTATCGATCTATCACACAAATATATTTGTACTATTTATTGTTTTTTTAAAATAAAATAAAAAACTATTTCTATTGTTATGAGGATTTCGCATTTCAATTTACAAGTTTTGATTTGATTTGTTCTCGACGCTCACAACCTCGTCTCAGTAAAATTCAGTGTATGAATCTGTATAGGGGAGGAGATGACGAAAAATAACTATATGGGACGGATATGAAAAATTAGAGTTTGGAGTTCTGTTGATGAAAAATTGAAGATGGAGGGGTTGTATAAAATTTTGCGATCCGTCCTCATCGTTAGGAGTGATTTTGTCTGTTTGGGCAATTTTGTCTGTAAAATTATTAAGTATTAAATTAAATAATTTAATACCTTAAATCTTTAAAAATAAAAAATTTAAAAAGTTGAAAAAAAAAGAGTAAGTAAACTAAATGTACTACAAAAACTAAAATTTAAACTTTTAACTAATTATCTGTTTACTTGATCTCAAAACCTTTTATGTTTATCCATGTTAGTCTTTTTTTTTTTTCTTTTTTAAAGTCATCATAATTCTATCATCTTAAAAACTTTCACATAAAATTCTACTACTATGGCCTGTTTGGTCTAAATTCAAGAATTTTGTTTAGTTTTGTCTTTTCTATATTATTTTTATCTTTTAACTAAATTTTTTTACTTTTTAAAATTATCTCGATAAGATAAACTCAAATGGTAAAAAAAATTAATCAAAACATAAAAAAAATTCACTAAATAAGAAAATAAGCCAAATCTTATTTGGCTTATTTGCTTATTTTAACTTATTTTTATCTTTTTTAAAAAAATTTAATATTTTGATTTAAAAAATTTATTTTTTTGGCTCGTCTCGTTGAAATGAGTCTAAAAAGTATAATAATTTAATTAAATAATTAAAAAAATTATTAAAAATAAAAATAAAAAATATTAAATAAGCAAATAAATAATTATTCCAAACAGGCCAGATTTATCTTCCCTTATCAATAGCAATTCAAAATACTAAAATTATCTATAATTTTAATATATAGTATATTTTTTGTACAATTAAAACCATTAGTTAATTAAATAATTTAATTTTGTTTTACAAAATAATTGCAAAGTTCGGGATGTTACAATCAAGACACAAAAATAATAAAATATTAAAATAATATAAAAATAAAAAATATTTCTTTTCAGATTGAGATGTGTGTTAAACACTGTTTTAAAGTCAATATTTATCTATATGTATCGACTTCATAATATAATTTAAATACTTACAAATATTTCTCATTTAGTATTTAAATTCAATAGAAAAATATAAACGAGTTATTAGCCTAATTTGCCCATTTAAACAAAATAATAAAAAAATAATAGTTAAAATCTCTCATTAAAAATTATCTTTTATCTCTCAACACAAACTTCTCAATATAAATTTTACTAAGTCTTTATATAGAATTTTTAAAAACCAACTATTAACCATCAATTCTGGTATATTTTGTAAAGCGATAATAATAAACATAATTTATTTATATGGTTGTTATGGTATTAAATAATTTATATAAATATTTTTATAACGGTTAATATAATGAATAAACTACTAATAACGGTGTAAATAAACTTGTAACAAATAATAATAATTATAAAAAAGATTATTCTAAAATTCTAATTAAATAGTAATAATTTTTAAATATTTTGTTTTTATTAAAATTTCTCCTAACAAAATGTGTGTTGCCCAAGTTCACTTGTGCTACTATAGGCCTGTTTGGCAAAATTATTATTATTAATTTTTATTTTTTGTATTAATTTTAAATATAAATTTTAAAATTTTTAAATATTCATAATTTTTGCTACAATTTATAATTATTTTTTTCTATTTTAGTTATAAATTACAATTTTTACTAAGCACTCACAACTTTTGCTATAAATTATAATGTATAAGTTATTAATTTCAATAATATCAAAAGTAGACGAATTTGTGCTCCCTTTTCTCTCTCTCCCAACTGAAAAAATTATTTCACCTTCCATGAGTATTTACTCAAATAAATTTAAACAACACATTTACATGAAACACGCATAAAAAAAATTAATAATAATATAATCTAACACAAATATATTACCAAATTTATTTGGGCAATGATCGACATAAAATAACTGCTCCTCCAGAGTGACACACATTACTTTCTCTCTCTCTCTCTCTCTCTCTCTCTCTCCACACGATTATCCTAGACTTTTTGTTGTTATTTTAATAAAAATAACTCCTCATTCTTCCCTATTTTCCACCAAACCTATTTTCTCAAACTTTTATTTAAGAAAATATTTTCTAAAAAAATATTCAATAATATTTGGTTCTTGGTACAATAATGATAATATCTTAGATTAAGAAGTTAACGCCTTTTGATTTTTGGTTAGTGTCTCAGAATCTGCAGGGCAAACATGCCGAATTATGACCCAATTTTGCCAATGAAGACAAATGATCCTCGGCTGCTCTTGTCAGGGCCATCGTGATGGAGCGGTTGTTTTGCGGGAATCAGACGAAAATGTTGTGGCAGAGGGTGGTTATCCGCAATGCTAATTAGGAAAAAGATTTAAGTCATACAACGAAAGTGTTGCGTCTTTTAATAATATTGTAATACCTTATTTTGTATCAATAGAAAATAAAAATTAAATATAATATATATATATATACAATATAATAACTTAAATTTAAGTATTTTAAACTGTATTATTAATTTTTTAATTAAAATTATTAAATTAATAATCTACTTGAATGATTATATAAATTCCTTTATTTATATCTAACTTTTCGTGGCTTAAAATTTTGACGTCCATGAGGAGAGATTAAAAAGAATTAGAACCGTGCAATCCTTAACCATAATAATTGATGATTCAAAATTGCTAATCATACATCGCATCGGACAAAATCACTCAATGACAATTTGAACCACCCAGATCTTATAAATAAATCCCTCGTGATCATCACCGCTTGGAGTAATAGATAAAACTAATATTTTGAAAACTAAATAAAATTGAAAAAAAATCATTAGTTTAATCAATTATTGAATCAAAATTAAATTGTGATATCATAATTATGTTATTAATAAATTTATAAATACAAAAATAAAAATAACATTTAGCTTACTATTCAAATAACAAAATACATGCATTTTATAATCTAAGAATAAATCTAATAAAAAAGTTAGAACCTCTAACAAAGGTAATTAAAATGTAAAATATTCTTGATTCTTTGTTAAAATAAAATAAACAGAAGTCACAAATATAATAAAATATAAATCAAATTACAAGCACAAAGTATTAAAATTTATAACATCACATAATTATAAAAAAATAATTATAAATATTAATTTTTTCTTTAGCAAGGTGGTTCAGTGGCCAGTACATTATTGGTATTGGTTTTGGTGTTCGTCTCTTGCTTTTATATTCTTCATCTATACCTATTACTGAACTGGTTGCAATTTAAAAGTTGCAATTAACCATCTTTAGGTGGTATACTGAACTTTGGATGTGTACTGAATTTTATTGCAAAACTTTTTTTTTTGTATAAAATTAAAAATTAATTAGTGATTAGTCATAATTTGAATATTTATAAAAAAAAATTTGACGTACTCTATATTTTTTTAAATAGATGTAGCCTATGTTTTGGCCTAACTTTTTAAGGAGATTTTTTGCTTAAAAGCCTCTTAAAAGGTCTATTTATTTAGCTTCTATTAGCTTTTTTTTAATATATTTTTATATCTATTTTTTTATATATAAAAAAAGCAAAAAGTCAAGAAAAACTAGTGCAAATACAAGTTATGTCTAAATCTTTTAAAAAGTAATTATACTTGACTTATTCGTCCCTATTTAATGTTCAAGAAATGTGCTGTTATTGTAACAAATATCTAGAGTGGTAATTTTCAATTTAAATCTAAACGAGATTATAGACTATTGATTTGGCAAGGGTATTAAAATATGTCCAAATATGATATTAACACAATAGATTCCTTAAAAATTTTCTTCAAGTGGTGGTGCCTCTAAAGTTCCATTTAAGATGTTGAAAAATTAATTTTTTAATTATTTTGTTTTAAAAAGGAAAATGATTTAAAAGCTGAAAATTTTTGTAATTTGTGATAATAATGTGCTATAATTTTTTTTTGTTTTTTCAAGTTTGTTTGGGAATAAAATACGATTAATTATCAAGTTTAGAACTGATAAATTAATAAATCTCATATTTAAATTTGAGAATTGAGAAATTTTTCTATTCCAAAACTGATAAATATATCTATTTGTTAAATTTTAAAACTGAAAAATTTCTCGATTTCGAAACGAATAAATTTCTCTATTTCTATTCTTTACAAAATTTGTTTAATATGAATTTTATTAGATAGATCTTCATGAATATATTATGAAGATGCTATTTTTATAAAAATAAATGAATATATCAAAAGTAATGAAATCTTAAAATTTTCAATTCAAAAAGTATAAATAAATACATATATTTGTATATAATTGATATGTTTTCTTTTTATGGGTTTCTTATAAGTAATAATATTGAATCATTCTTTATTAGTGATAAAATTGAAATTAAAAAAGAAAGAAAATGGAGAGAGAGAGAGAGAGAGAGAGAGAGAGAGAGAGTGAAAAAGTTCACCATAGAGTTGTTGTTAAGGATAAATTTGATATTATAAAACTAATAGGACTTATCCCATTAAAGTTTTTAAAATAGGATTAATTTTTTAAATAAGTAAGAAAAATAAGGCTTTTGCCACAATCACTCTAAAATTAAATATTTAGTTACCATTTTGTTTTATCATATTACCCAAAGTTCTTTTAATTAATTTTGATGGTGTTAACCTATATTATATAGAAAGGGAAAACATGGGGTTTAAAGTCATGTCATAAATTTTAAAATTTTCAAAATTATGGATATCCTTAACTATCACATTCTTAACTACTTTTTAATTTGTAAAATTTTTAAAAATAACTTACCACCTTTCTGGTATTATTTAAGAAAATGTTATTAAAAGATTTTGGATTCTCCACAATTCACTTTCGGAACTTTTCATTTTTTGTATTATGTGATCATTAGAATATCAAATATTTGTAGCTGAATAAATATTTTTTTTTCTTTGTGTATGTTTAATTAAGATCAATTCGAGCAATGTAAAAATAAATAATTAAATTTGCGAGATACTAACATTTTATGTAAAAAAAAAAACTCCTAAGAAAAAAAACATGAAATCAAAGTCCGATTTTAAATATCTACTATGCAAAATAATAAATTTACACTAATTCGTTCTCTAGGCGTACTTAGAGAATAACAACATTAAAAAATAATATTTTAGTTAGCACAAATATTTAATATCTTTAACTTTAATGTGAATTCTAACTAAATAACTAAGTAAAGATTTAGAACACATTAGTCAATGATCAACATTGACTAATAACAAGAACCAAATGTCAAAAACATACTAGAAAAGTTGATTGTTCTCCTTCTCACCTCAATTGGTGTGCAATTCCCAATTCATAGCATGGTTTTGAATACCGTATTAGATAGTATATCAATTTTCTCATTAATATGATATGTACTCGAACTGATAAAATATTAGATACTGTTTCGAATTTATTGGTATAATTTTTTTTTATTTTTAGAAAATATTATTCAATAATAAAAAAATTAGTATAACATAATTATTTATTTAAAATAGTATTTTAATTAATTAGTTTAAATTAAAATTTAATCTTATTATTTATAGTGATATAGCTAATTTGAAAGCAATAAATTTAACACACACACATACGTACACACATATGATATATATATAATAATTATTATTTAACATTAATTAATTTTAGAATTCTCCTTTTATGCTACATTTGATACTTGAATTAGAGTATTAAAAAAGTAAAAACAAAAAAATAAATAACATTTAAAAAAAATATGGACCGGTACGTAGTTGGTATAACTTGATATAAGCCAGTACTAATCGCTATTGGTTGATACATTCGGTACAAATTTATATTTTGATTAGTACAAAATTAAGTAATTAATATATTAATTTTATTCTAAATCAGTACATACCTATTGAAACCGACAAATACATTATGGTACGTAAAAGTATAGAAATTAGAATTGCACACCGACTGCCCTTTTGAGGGGCTTATATAGGAAGCCACCAAAAGAGCTATTTCCAATTTCATTAGATTTCTAAAATAACAAGGCTTTAAGAAGCCTGTCTCGCTGCCACTTCCTTTTTTATTCTTTTTCTTACCGCCACCCCAAGTAAGGAGGAACCCAACAAACTTTCCATCCATTTCATGTGAGGGAATTTATCATATCCTTATCTCTCTGTAAAATTCATGTTTCAACCAATTCATAGGTGCGGTTCTCATCCAAGGATTGCGTCTCTGATGCCATGGCTTATAATCATTTTTCCTTCTAATCATCTGTTATAGCATTGTTAAGTAAAAGAATTTATTTTAAATTACTTAACATAATTTTTCTTATCCAAATGAGTTTTTATTTTGTAAATTGGACCTATTTAAAATAGAATATATTTCTTAATTATATTCTTTGTGTGAAGAAAAAATCTTTTAATTTCAACTATTTTATTTTAAGTGAATATTTGAATTCTCTTATAATTGCTGTTGCATTTTTTTGAATAGGTTGCATACGTATCCATGTCGGGCATGGGCTTGGACTAGAATTAAGCTAGCTGTAGTTCTTTAAGAAAATTTTAGTTTAATATTTTTATTTTAAATTTGATGAGTATAAAACTCATTTAAATTGAAATTTTTATTTTGTTTTATTTTATTTATAATGGGTAGATGATCTATTTTTTTGTACATTTAAATTTTATTTAAAATTTCAGTAAATATTTGAATTCACAAAATTTTTGATCGTATCTATTGAGAGTTGTCTACGTATCCAGATCCGCCACATGACTAAATTGAAATCAAATCAATTATAGTTCAAAATTTAGAATTTATATATTTTTATTTAGATGAATCTTAGGAGTTTACTTAAAAAATTAAGAATTTAGAACTCTCAACATCACTATAAGATGAGTGCATTCCAGCTAGATTGACATTTACTCCCTTGCCAATCATATGTCAATTCTAAATTTTACATTTGATTTTGGTAATTAATGAATGTAAAACTCATTTGGTTTTAAGATTTGATTTATTTTGATTTTTTATTTCAATAAATTTTAATTAAGTTAAAATTCATGATTCACTTAAATTGTGATTGTACCCGAGGGTTGCTTATGTATCTAATCGAGCACGTGACCGCATTTGAATCAAATCAAATATAATTCGATATTTTACTTTAGATTAAAATTTATACCTTTCGTGTCATCTATGGTGAATTACTCAAATTCAAATAAAAAACTCTACAAATAAATCATGGCAGTTATAGTACTATGAGGATAAGAATTTCTTTCCATGTATTACAATGTATGATATTTTTTAGGGGCTTTCAGCGAAAGGTCCAAAAAAATAAGTTTTAACCATTAAGGTCAATCAAATATTTTTTTAACGTGCAAGGTCCAATTACCCGATTTCTCCCGAAAATACCCTCCAAACAGATAAATTTATATGTGCCTACAGATAAATTTATCTGTGTGCTTTACAATGTGTAAAGCACACAGACAAATTTATCTGTCTTCAAAAACATGTGTAAAACACATAGATAAATTTATCTGTGTGCTTTGTGCTTATGCAAGGCACAGAGATAAATTTATCTGTGCATGTGTAAGGTACACAGATAAATTTATCTATTCTACACACTGATAAATTTATCTGTTCTAGTATATTTTTATCTCAAAAGAACCTTGCGCGTTAAAACTTTTACGCGGATTGACCTTGCGCGTTAAATTTTTTTTATGCTAGATGAAAAATAGTAAGCGCCCTATAAATTGGACTACTCACTAATTTTTCATATTTTTTAAGTGAGTACTTTATAAGCTACTTGCACTTTATGAATGTACCACAAATTAGTCATTCAGGTTATACTTTATTGATTCCAAAAGATATAAATAAATAAAACTTCATGTGCAAGTATTTTTATTCTCCAAAGATTTCTTAAATAGCATAAAAATGAGCAATTCAGGAGAAAAAAATTAAATACATAATGACTAATAAGTTCTATAAGTATCGTATGATCTTTATACAGTGTTGTCGACAATTTTTTAGTTATAGAATCCGTAATTATTAGTATAAAATTATTAATTCAAAATTTTACGTTCAATAAACATCTTTTGTTACACAGCACTCCCTTTCATAAGAAAGCATTCTATGTCGATAAATTTAGTTTAATTCGACATTTATCCTTATTATTTTTAAAGTAAAAAATTATAGCCGATTTTTTTATAAGATTCTTTAATGATCTCGAGCAAAAATTGACAATTTTAAGACCCATAATGCACGTGTTATAATCTCACAGCTACAAGTTTCTAGTTCCTAATAAGTACCTCATAACTTTAGTTGTAACTACAAGTTCCTAGTTCTTAACAAGTACCTCATAGCTTTAGTTGTAAGTTTTATTTGTTTCTGATTGCTCCCACTAATCTTAAAGTGTATATACTGAACGATAATACATCCATCTAACACACTAACAATGAAAAACTTTTTACACCAATTATGAGAGATAGTTAGTCTCAAATAAGAAATAATACTTTCTTTTTGGTCAACATAATTACAAATATTTAATACTGACATACTATAAGCAAAATTAGTATTAAGTAGGAATAGCTACAATTGCCAAGAATACTAAACCATAATGCTATGAAAAACACACTTTTGTCTAAATTAACTAAGGTTCATTTAGTAATGAATTCTAATCTTCTCTTAGGTAGGGGTTATTGATCATTTATGAATTTATTAGGGTTATTAGAAAACTTTATTAACAAGACGAATAAATAATAAGCACTGAAAATAAAAATTTTCATACTTATGGGTCTGAAAAAATTATACTCTTAATACTTAAAATTATTATCTTATTTCAACTAAATTATAAAAATAATAACTACACTGTAGGGCCAAAATTATTATTTTTTATGAATTAATTGCCACTATAATGCAAAAAATCATTTTTGAATTTTCAGTAAAAATTCTTTTTATGTGATTGTCATCATGGTTTATGATGTTGTGACTATTCTTAAGTCATTTTAATAGTCACTACTTTAAAAATGGCATCAAATATCTATAGTATGAGTTTAAACATTAAACGACAATAATAAATGTATGTGATCTTCCGTCACAATTATTCTACTAACGTTACCCCAACTATAAAGAATAAAAACTGCTCAAGTCTCATAATACATAAGTCCAATTATAGATGTTAATGTTGGGAGAATATCCAACGCCGACATAAAATACATGCTCGGAGATCTAGAAAATACATCTTTATTAAACTTTCAACAATTTACAATAAATTGAAATTACAAAGAATGAAATAACATGAATAATGAAATGGAATTTGCAAACCGAGTCCTGCAATCGCAGTTTCCTTAAGAATGATTCG
>JAOTRH010183209.1:0-11923 GCA_034768845.1 Heliamphora exappendiculata | reverse complement strand
ATATGGATGAGGATGAAATTCGGCATATATGAGAACATGATAAGTAAATATTACTATAGGCGGTTGGATAGGTTAATGACGGATTGAAAAAATATAATTTACGATTAATTTATTTTTTTATTTTTTTCATTTAACTCACCCAAATTCACTCAATCCAACCCAATTCACTTACTCATATTAACCGCACGAGTTGGTGTAGGGTGGCAAGTTGGAACGAGATAGCGGGCCGTTCGCACACCCAAAATTCAAATAAATTGCTAACCCAATAATTTAAATAAAAAACTTAATAATATAATCTAAAATATTTAAGTCAAAATTATTAATAACATCCCACTTGTTTTATTATGCACTAGCTTTATTTTTTATTTTTCACCTATGTAAAATAGAGTGTCACACGGCAAATTGGGCAAAAATTAGAAATTACCCTTCTACATCAAATTACTAGAAAATTTGCTCACGCATAAAAGCACTTTTAATATAACTAAACAATAATTAATAGAAAAAAACCTACTAAAAGAAGTATTATAATAAAACGTAAATTTAATTACAATTTGAAATATTCATTTACATTATATACTTAAATTTGTGTATGCTCACCCGCATCCTCTACTTATAAGTTATAGTATTAACATTTTAATAAAATTATTAACTTTGAAAAAGAATTCTATAGAAATAAAATGTTATATAACTAAATCCATGAGCTTCAACTTTGAATTTTGAAAAAGAGGAATTTAAATTTTAAAATCATAATAAAACAATGATCGGAATAAATTGATTAGTGTCTTTAGGCAAACAAACTTGGTTCTTAAATTATACAATAATACTACATTCAGTGCATAAAACACAATATATTTCACCGCATATATGTACATCACTACTATTAATAACATTAATAACTAATTGTCGATCCTACTTATTCTATTTGCGAATACAATATTTTTTTTTTTTTGAAAAGAACCATAGCAAAATATTATAAATCCAAATAAATGGAGGCAGTCTCCTTACAAAGCATATGAATAGCCCATACCGGGCAAAACTCCTTCCACAACATTCTACCCTCAATGTTTAGCGCCCTCTTTGCAAAAATGTGGACAAGACGATTCTTCTCCCGACCTATAAAAGCACATGCGCCAATCGGGCAATTGGCAAGGATCCCTTTGCACTCTTCCACAATGTTACCAACAAACGATAAATTTTCCTCAAACTTGAACACTGTCTTAACAACTGTGAGGGCATCACTCTCCACCACTCAATGAGGTATAGAGAGTTCTTGTGCAAGTCTCATTCCATGAAAAATAGCTAGAGCTTCAGTGATCTCTAGGGGGCTTCGTCCTGGTAGTCTCAGCAAAAGACCAGCTACAAAATTGCCTGTCCAATCTCTGATAACTACTCCACAACCTGCTTCTCCCACCTTTGAATTGCATGCACCGTCAACATTTATTTTGAAACAGCCTAGACCAGGTGGAGTCCAAGTTGGCATTGTCCTATACGGTGGGCCATTCGTTCCAATATGCTCTTTTGTATTTGCATCAGAAAATTGAGATAGCAAGACTGTTGCTCTATTAACCAGCAGCTCGGCTGTAGCTCTATTACCCGTGAAAATCACAGAGTTCTTTGCATTCCAGATTGCCTAGGCAACAACCCCAAAGCACCTACCTGCTTTCTTGTCTTGGGTCAGAATTATCTCTCTAACCTAATCCTTAAAAGCACCCGTACGACAATCTAGGAGGTGAGCTAGCTTTGCCTCACTCCAAACCTTCTTAGTCTTCCCACAGCTCATAAGAATGTGCTCAATAGTCTCATCTGCCTCTCCACACTGGCAGCATGTAGTTTGTACCGGTACATTTTTGCTTGCTAGATTCGTAGCCGTGGGTATAGCCCCGAGCATGCACGCCAAAGAAAGATTCTGATTTTTTCTGAAATTTTGAGGTTCTACATTTTTGTCCACCAATCTGTCTTCGAATTAGAGCTGGACTCCGCCTTAGAACTTGCCCGAGCATTTTCTGCTTTCATTGCCTTAGCCACCCAGTACCCAATTTTCACTGAATAGACTCTATTTTGTGAATGGAACCAGATTTGCTTGTCCTCCCCGGAACTATGACAGAGTGGCAGTGATAAAATCATCTCAGCATCATCAGGGAGGAAATTTGCCCTGATCTTACCTTCGTCCCATCTCCAGTTAATATTCATAAGCTCACTGACCCTAGCATCCCACCCTAGGCTTGGAGGGGAATAAATTTTGAACGCTGACACTCTAGGGATCCACCTATCCATGTAGATTTTGACATTTGTGCCCTTTGCTATTCGCCACACTAAGCCTCTCTCCAGTATATTCCTTCCCTGAAGCAAGCTTCTCCAAATAAAAGAGGGCCGGGAACCCAATTGTGCTTCCATGAATGATCTGGTGGGGAAGTATTTGGCTTTAAAGACTCGCGCAACCAGCGAAGAGGGGAAATGAAGGATCCGCCAGCCTTATTTTGCAAGCATAGCCAGATTAAAAGCCTCAATAGAACGAAAGCCCAGCCTGCCATCTCGCTTGGATGTGCACAGTTTGTCCCAGGCCACCCAATGGATCTTGCGTTTTCCTGCTTCAGACCCCCACCAGAACTGACCGATCAGAGAATTTAGGGCCCTTATCAAAGTCTGCGGAAGTTTGAAGCAACTCATTGTATATGTGGGGATAGCTTGTGCAACTGCCTTAATAAGCACTTCTTTTCCAGCCTTAGAGAGGAGTTTCTCCTTTCAACCTTGGAGCTTCTTCTACACACGTTCTCGGATGGATCGAAACACCCTCTTTTTGTCCCTACCAACAAGCGTGGGGAGGCCCAAATACTTGTCGTGGTGTTGTACTCTTGAGACACACAATACTTGAGTGATCATTTCCTTCATAACTTCTAGCAAATTTGGACTGAACACAATTGAGGATTTTTTATAGTTAATATGTTGACCGGATGCATGTTCATAACAAGACAGAATATCTTTAAGAAGTTGGGCCTCGTCGACAGTTGCTCTAGCAAAAAGCAAGCTATCATCCGCAAAGAAAAGATGAGAGATCGAAGGACTATTTCGAGCTGCCTTAATGACATGCAAAGACTCATCAGTTGAAGCCTTGATAATCAGACTGGACAAGCTTTCAGTGCATAGGAGAAACAGATAAGGAGATAAGGGGTCCCCTTGTCGGAGACCTCTGGACGGTTTGATGTTCCCCATCGGTTCTCCATTAACGAGCACAGAGAATGAAACTGAAATAAAACATGCCATGATTTTGCGAACCCAAGAAGAGCTAAAACCCATCTTTGTCATTATCCATTCAAGAAAAATTCACTCGACCCGATCATAGGCTTTGCTCATATCCAGCTTAAGAGCCAGATACCCCTTTGACCCTTGTTGTTTCTTCATAGAATGTAGCATTTCAAAAGCAACCAGAACATTATCAGTTATCAGCCTTCCAAGGACAAAAGCACTTTGCGCTGGATCAACAATATCAGGAAGGATGGTTTTGAGACGATTTGCCATAGTTTTTGCAATTATCTTATAGATCACATTACACAAGCTAATCGGTCGGTAGTCCGAAACCTTCTTAGGGTCTTGCATCGTTGGGATCAGAGCAATATGGGTAGTATTGATGGAATCAACAGATCCTCCATTATTTACGAAATTTAAACATAGGGAAAGGACATCTTTTACTGACAACATCCCAATAATGCTGGTAGAATAAGGCTGGTAAACCGTCAGGTCCAGGAGCTTTTTGCGGGTGCATCTGGTTTAGTGCAGAAACCACTTCCTCGACCATGAAAGGTCGATCAAGACTTAAATTCATGCCTTCTGAAACGCATTTGGTAACATGGGATATCACTGGATCAGTGTTCAAAGCTTGATCTGTGGAGAAGATCTGGTGAAAATACTCGATAAAAATCTATTTCATAGAAGCAGGATCCGAAACCCAAAAGCCCGCCGGGGTTTCCACTCTAGTAATGGTATTTCGCTTTATTCTTTGCTTGCCTTAGAGTGAAAGAATTTTGTATTTCTGTCACCATGCATCAGCCACACCGCTTGAGACCGTTGCTGCCAATAGATTTTCTCATTCTCAAGAAGATCATAATGCCCTTTTCCAATTCATATATATTTTCCCCCAGCTCCGGATATTGAGGGTTGTTCTGCAACATACAGAGCTCTACTTGCTTCCGTTTGATCTGCTCTGCCATTGACCCAAACGTGGTCTTCCCCCAACTCATAAGAGCCTGTGACATACTTTGGATCCGATTACATACATTAGTCACTAAATCACCAATAGGTAACCCAGTCCAGGTGTCACGCCTCAAATACCAGGGTCACGCGAAAACCCACTAAAACACCCTTTTGAGAAAATAAGATTTGCAGTTGAAAAACTATCAACTATAAAATATTACAACATTTGGATAAAGATCCCCAAGTTTGTCTATCATAAATAGAAATAATGCAAACTCATACATGATTAAATATATCGCCGAAAGGCGTACAAAAATCAGCTTTCTGAAATAGGCATCACATGTATAAGTACATGTTCTAAACAGGAAAACTACAGCAAGCTCTCCATCACCATAAGCCTCTAGGTCAACTCCACATGGTTAACACGTATAACACCTATACAAAACATGCTGTTCTACAACGGAAACATAAATCATACACCGAGAGATGCATATATGAAAAAAAACGCATCAACATATATAACTATCTCAAAAAGAGATGGATCTGGGTCTCACACCAGGCCTGTTGAATAATAGATTTACTCACCTCATCGGTAGTCCAAATTGCTTTGAAGTGAAATCTTGTTCGCCTTTGCATCCAACCTGGATATCAATCTCTAGGTTTGAGGATGATCGGACGATGATCCGACACCGAGGAAGTAAGATGGAACAGGCTGTAGGTTGGGAATGAATAGCTCCAATCCGTCGTGCAAAAAACTCTGTCAAGTCTTTCCCGAACACATTCTTACCCTATTCGTCTGTTGCACCATGTAAACATTTGTCCGCTAAAGCCTACATCATTAAGTAGGCAATCGTTGATTACTTTGCGGAACTCCTCCATTTGTTTTTCGAATTTGAGAATTCTTTTGACTTTTTCCTCAGTATACAACACCTCATTAAAATCTTCAATGACCAGCCAAGGGAGAGATGAAAGCTCTACTAACCTACGTAGAAGAGTTTACAAATGAGCCTGCTCCTGTGCTTTCGGGTGCCCATAGAAGCCAATAACACGCCTGAGGGAGGTACCGTTCAGATTGCATACCACACAGTCAATATGATAGGATGAGAAGGACTTTATTGTAACTGTCAGATTGTCTTGCTAGAGTAATGATAGGCCCCCACCCAGACCCCTCCTATTCACATGGAATCCATTGGTGAAATTCAATCGACTCCTTAGCCGATCTGCCTGAAACTCCTCCATTGGTGGACTTTATTGTAAATTATAAAAAACCAAAGTATCCTACTCTTTTATGACAATGTTCTCACACATTTTGAAACAATGAGTTGTTTTATTATTGAGATTAAGTATGAATAAACAAATATTATTGCAAACCAGAGAAATAAATAATATTGATTCAAGCCACTGATGAAACAAAATATTTTCCATATATTAATCAAGCAAAGAACATATAGTACCATTTACAAAAAAAAAATAATGAGAGAAGTTGCACAATTATTTATTCCAGATGGTAACAATCTCAGAGGGAAAGAAAGAAAGAGAGGGAAAAACCAAAAGGGGGGGCACAAAAAAGGCCAGATACGATCACCCTTACCGGAAGAAGAATCGGTACCGGGGAACGGGTTTTCTGGGCAGCTCTGTTGCCGAACTCAGGCCGTTTTGGGCGCACCAAGCCGGTGCCGGAAATCCTCCTCCATGAGGGGAATGCCGTCGCGCAACTTCACCTTTGGTTCCCAACCCAACAGTTCTTTTGCCTTGGTAATGTCCGGCTTTCTCTGCCGAGGATCGTCTGGCGTGTTCTCCACAGTTATGATCTTCACATTAGGATTGATGAGCTGCAAGATCACAGTTTTTTACATTTTTGTTTCTATCTCTACCTAACCATGATGTTTAGATAATAACTGGATGAAGACACTTAGAATAGGACATGAGGATATTTAGGGTATCCCAGGAACAGGATTGACAACCTCCAAAACATTTCTTTCAGCAAAAGGAATAAGGCTGGGTTTGGTAACATGACATAAAGTAGGGGATTTCCCCCCTTTTTTTTCCTTGTTTTTTTACTTTTAAGTCAAATAAGCAAAAAAATCATTTGGTTAAAAACTGACTTTAAGCCACCATGCGGAAAGAAAAAAAGTGTGATTTGATCGTTGATTATTTTGTGACTTTAAAAGCCCGGTTTTAAGTCAAAATCAAAGGAGGACATTGTCTGACAGGAAATCACATGCACAAAGTTCTAATTACTCGTTTGGCAATCTGACTACAAACTGGGACTTATTAGAAACTCAAAAAGTAAAAAGCTTAAAGCTCGCTTTCAGCCAACTTGTCTTTAAGCTGGCTTTTAAGCCAAGAAAAAAATTACCCTGGCTTTTTGCATAAAAGCCATAAAAGTCCTTTTCTTTCGCCTAAAAGAAAAAAAAAGAAACAAAAAGTCTAAAGTCACAACCAAACAAGAGATCACATGCACAAAGTTCTAATTACTCATTTGGCAATCCGACTTTAAATGTGGACTTAAGCTCAAAAAGAAAAAAAGCTTAAAGCTTGCTTTCAGTCACCTTGGATTTAAGCCAAAAAAAACCCTCAGTTTTTTGCTTAAAAGCCTTAAAAGTCTGTCTTTTTGCCTAAACACCACCCCCCCCCCCCCCAAAACAAAAAAGACCAAACACTTTTTAACTTTTATCCTTCTTTTTTTTTTAACTCATGCAAGTTTTAAGCCAGTTGCAAAATAAGCACTAAATACTTTGCAGTGGAGAGAGAGAGGGGGGGGGTTGAGTGGAAAATGAGCAAGATTGGAACAAACCTCCTTCACAGTTTCAGCGAGTTCAACCATTGTAAATTCACCTAAAATAATATAATAATTTCAGAAAATCCCAAGATTGTAAAGCATCATAATAATTTGAGCATTAATCAAGCCATAAAGATACCTGGATTGCCAATATTGATTGGTCCAGTATTTGTGCCTTCCATAAGTCGAATGAGACCATCAACCTTCAAGGTTGAGTGAAGGAATTTAATTAATTTTAGATACAACTAATTACTCAACTTAAAAACGTTACCTACATACTCTCGCATACCATGTCAGATACGTAGCAGAAGCTCCGTGTTTGTGTTCCAGGCAATTGAACAGTCAACGGCTCGCCACTGCATAAATCGACCAGAGTAAGAAATGGACAACATTTGAATGTACAGTGAACAAAATGGATTGTATACTCTAATATCTCCTCTCATGTGCATTGCTACGTTTAGCTTTTTTAAAGTCTATTATTGTGCAATCTTTTTCTTGGGTCTGTGATCGTGGAGTGAGTGATTTTTTTTCTTTATTTTTTAGAATGGATGGAATGAGCCCTGCTCTAATATCATGTACAAACTTTGTATCCAACTTAAAAGTTTAAGATATTAGGCAGAGATGTCTCAATATTATATTAAATGGTTACTCATTTCATATGCATTTACTCTAATAAAGCTTGGGATTGCAATTTGCACATTTGAAGAGGAAAGTGCAGAAAGGAGCGTAAGTGCTTAAATATGCCTACAAGGACCACAAAAATGCTAGCAGGTGGTGCGAGATGTTACCGGACTGCTTGAGCTATGAAATTACTGACAACGCGCCCATCATCGATGTTCATGCGGGGTCCATAAGTATTGAAAATCCTAGCAATCCGTATTTCTGTTGTAGGTTCACCATTTTGTTAGCCATGCGAATTTGCACCAGACTATTCTGCTCTACAGACCAAAGTTAACAGAGAGAGAGAGAGAGAGAGAGCACATTACCTATGCCATGCTGCCTATGGTAATCAAACATCAAAGTCTCAGCCACTCGCTTTCCCTCATCATAACAACTCCTAACACCTGCATTATGCATTGAGAAACACCATTACGTATGCTGCGAATTCTTATTACTTAGTTACTACGAGGAAGCGTGGACAGAAACTTTGGAGGCATCAGATGAATAGAGAATGTTACCCAAAAAAAAATCCACAGTATGTAAATAAAATCAGGTACTTTAGGATCACAATACGTGTCAACTGCAAGCATAAATCTATATGGCTTAAACTAAGTTCATAATTGTTTTGAGGTAAAATAATCAGTTTATGTAACTATACCAAGTTCCAAAAGGCCTTTCTAATGACCAATAACAGAAAAGCATTCAATTGGAAGTAATTATCCACAATTAAAAGCTTTGAATTGTTAATATACCTATAGGGTTAACATTGCCCCAGTAGCTCTCGTTCTGGGGATGCACAAGAGGATCTCCATAAACCTCAGAAGTTGACGTGAGTAAAATCCTGTCGACCATTGAAACATTATTAGTCACCGAGAAATATCTCAGTAAAGGGAGAACGAAGTGGTACAAAAGTAGTTACCAACCTTGCTCCAACTCGCTTGGCAAGTCCCAACATGTTCAGTGTCCCCATGACATTTGTCTTAATTGTCTGTCAAATATTTGATTACAAGTCAATCAATCACTGAATTCAATTGAGCACATTTGAGTAAAGGACACTTTTGGCAAGTCAGAGAAGAGAACACTTCTACTATATGATAGCACATGAGAAGCAATTTCTCCTGTTAGGATATAAGGGCTCTCTGCGCACAGTCATACTAGGACCCATTTAGACAACAACCAAACTCTTCGCTTCGATGGATGGATATGGCTGCTTTACCAAACAATGCGGCAGCAATTGTCCTAAGCTCAAACCCTCAGGTTGATTTTACCCAAGAAAAGGAATTGATAACGACACAAATAGTTAGAGAAGATTTCTAATTCAATGTTTCCATTTATGATACTGGTCTTAATTAGTTTTAGGCAAAAAGAAAAAAGAAAAGAAAATGAAAAGCTTCCAAAGTTGAAGGTTGGAGTTTGGGCAGCAACATCTAATTGGTGTAAACAAGAAGGTAACTGTAAGTTGCTAGAGAAGAGACCTAAAGAAAGCTATAAATATATGACATTATGAGAAGATTTTTCACAAGGTCAGAGAGAGAGAGAGAGAGAGTCCCCAACTTTCAGATCTTCACTACTGTGATATTTCCTCTCAGCAGCGTACCTTTACAGGATTATATTTGTAGAAAATTGGAGAAGCAGGACAAGCAAGATGATATATCTGATCGACCTCAACTAACAGTGGTTCTGTAACATCTGAAAGAAAAGAAACATAAAATGTTATAAAAGATGGCACCTGCTGAAAGAGATTGAAGATAATTCACAAACAGAGAAAGAAGGTTGAGTTTATAAGAACCATGACCTACAAGAGACAACAAATCCAGATCATTAGAATGTTAGGCATTCTGTACTGAACTTAGATTAGATTGTGAAAAGCTTCCAAACTTGATTTGGTGATGTATACATAAATAACAAGCTGATTACCACGTAGCTTAATTTTACATCCTTCTTTTGTAGACCACTTATCCAGCAAACTAAAAGCCCTGGTTACCACTATTACGATCCTTCTCTACCTCATGCAGAAAGTAAAACATGTCTCAGTGCTTCTAGAAGGATATGAACTTTTCCAATTCATCACTCTTTCCATTTCTCTTCAGCATTCATTTTTTTACACCACCTTCTTAAATCAGTTGTTGAACAAGCAAGAAATTCAAGATAACCTCAACATTGAGGTGGTGTTACTAACAGAATCAATGATCAATCTTTAGTAGTTTTTAGCCTTTACATGTCCTATTGTTTATTAACTTTTGTGGAAGACTGGAGCTGAATCATAAGCACTTGTGTGAAAATTGTCAACACAACTGAGACCCTGCTTGTTTTAAGAACCATCAACTAGGACATGGCAATGATCATCAAAGATATCCCATTATTACTGGTGTTCTTTAGCTATATTGTAAAATGCATCTGCTATTGTCAGAATCTGAGTCGGAGATAAAATATTTGCCTATGTTCAGTATGTTGAAGCTAAGAATTTGCTGGGTTGTTATTTTCTTTTCCCATTTGCGACTAAATTTTCCATGCAATAAAAATACATCAACCATTAATTATCAATATTCATTACTAAGGAATATTCTTTTATAGGCACTGCTCGACAAAGAAACAATAAGCAGGGCACTAGATAGAACACCCTTCTAACTTCTAATAGTAATTTACCACTAACGCAGTACAATACCAAATTACCAACCTCCAAAGTCCAAACAACACACACATAACTGAAATTAATGAACTCTGAAGGGGCATCCAGTCAGTTCAAAAAAATTTCTAGAAACATATTCAGAAGTCTTGGAGCACATTGGACAATTGAAGAATTATAAGACAATGGCATACCGTGACGAATAAGCTCAAATCTTGGATGACCAATCCATTGTTTTAGATTGTCTTTTGAGCCAGTGAAGTAGTTATCCACAACAATCACCTGAATACAACAAAACATGTGAAAATGTGCAAACCCATGCAAATATATTGTGCCTATTCCATTTAATTTTACAGCATGAGTATGTGTTACATTAAACTAGCTGCTCCTACAGACAAAAGCATCCATCTATTCAGGGAACATTTACTACTGCACAACTAACAAACATGTAATTACAAAAATATTGCCAAAAGGCACATGCCTCATT
The DNA here is from genome assembly GCA_034768845.1 of Heliamphora exappendiculata. Lineage (NCBI taxonomy): Eukaryota > Viridiplantae > Streptophyta > Magnoliopsida > Ericales > Sarraceniaceae > Heliamphora > Heliamphora exappendiculata. Next base: position 1,180 of record JAOTRH010183209.1, on the reverse strand, counting down.
CTTCTCGTTTTGCATCAATCTGTCGACTAGGTGGGAGCCAATGAACCCAGCTCCTCCGGTAACCAAGATTCTCATGTTGGCCTGGAATCAACAATGAGAATGTCTTAGATAATATCAGTGGCGACTCCAGAAATTCTACTAAGTGTGGTCATTCACAAAATTAGACTCCTATTTAATATAATGGTTTATTAATTTATTATATTGTTTTATAAAAAATAAAATATAGATAAGTTATTTTTGTTTGAGATATATGTTTATTTGTTAGCTTATTCTGAATATTGGTTGTTTAAAAGAATTTGACATGTTTTTTTTAAAAAAAAAATTTATACAATAACATTTTTTTGTCTGGAAAATAAAATTTTAAATTGAATATTAGATTATTGTCTAAAGACAGAATAAGCTTTTTATGCTACTTAGCCTTAGCTAATTCTTATCATAAATCTTAATGGCTTATTTAATAACCTATAAACTAATAAATTACTTAACTGAAACTAAACATTTTTCACTTATTTTGTAGGATAACGACTTTTGAACTAATCATTACTTAATTACATTGTTTGGAAAAAAATTATTCAGTGGTCTTATTATTTTATTGGGGTTAATTGCATTTTTTCGTGGGGTCAAATATAGATCAATCAAAAAATAAAATACTATAAAAAATATTTTTAAAAAATCCAATGGGGTCAATTGACCCCACCCACTAAAGGGTGGCGTTTGGATAATATAATGAATATAACATTGACGCATTACTACGAAATATCCACCATCAAGTCTCAAGTGGAAAAAGTGAATCTCACCGTGAACACATTTTCTTCAAGCCAGATGGAAACACCTATTCATAATTTTCATCTAAAGTGAAAAAAAAAAGAAAACTGATGGAGGCACGTTAAAAACATACTAAACTGCAATTCATTTTATACTAAATAAAAAGGATCCCTAGATAAAATAAATTGTAAATGTGTTCAAAACAGTTTGAATTCCATTTTATTTGTGAAAAATAATGATTCAGAGCCTCAAAGTTTCCACAGCTTAAACTGCCGCTTCTATCACAAAGGCATGGCCCCTCCCCTTTGCATAGTGAAAGAGGCAGTTGAAAATGTGGTCTATATCTCAATTGGTCAAATTTGAAACAAGTGCCTCCTTTCCATGAATGCTTGAAAGATTCCATTGATATACAACC
>JAOTRH010183155.1:0-11925 GCA_034768845.1 Heliamphora exappendiculata | reverse complement strand
ATAGAAAAAGAAGAAAAAAACTCATTTTTTGTTCTAACTACACCTGACACCATTCACCTCATAACCACCATGCATGTTAGAAATCCACCACGCACCACCGCCAAACTCCGTCCTGCACAATTAAGGTTCCACCTCCAATTGCTCTCCGGCCCCATCAGCACAGCAACACTCACAATAGTAGATTTGTGTATTTAGTTTATTTTTATTTTTAATATTTTTTTTATTATTTAATAAAAAATATATTTTTTTAAAAACTTGTTTAGTAAAAAAAAATACTATCAAAAGATTAAATTGAGCATGCAATTAAAATTTTTAAAAATTAATCAAATTACGCGTAAATTAAATACCTTATAATATGAAAACATATTATAAAAAGTAAAAAGCACCGGTCAAACAAAAGTTACAAAAGGATAAAAATAAGTCAAATAACTTAGTAAATCAAATTATTTTATTTATTTTCTATTTTTAGTGATTTTTTAAAATTTTTAATTAAAAAATTATTTTTTAATATTTTTCATTTGGACAAAACCCAAAATGTTAAAAATTTTAACCAAATGGTAAGAAATATATATAAAAAAATCAAAATTATCCAAATTTCACCCAAACCAGACCTGATAGTATCAAATCACATAAGCAAATGTAATAAAAAAGTAATCATGCTACTACTGTCAAAAATGGAAAACATATGAAAACTGTTGATACTATGATTACTTCACAAATTTCTAGCTGTAAGTTCGGACTAATACGAGGATTAGTCACAATTTATTTTGTGATTGATACAAAAAGGTAAAGTATTCATTTGATAATTTTGGTGTATTATTTATATTTTGATTAATACCATGAGTCTTTTAAAATATTATTTTTGTACTATTTTTATTTAATATTATAGTAAAAATATATTTTTGATAGAATAATTGTAATTTATTTTTGTTAAGTAGATAGAAAATAATGAATGACCAACTAATTACTATAAATTGAATATTTTTATTTAATAAAAAAATTACATAAATAATAACGCGTAATATTTTGAGACCGCGTGTAGGTTGAGTAGAATTAATAATGAGATGAGATTAGTATATGAATTAGTGTATAAATTGATAACAGGATGTGATTAATACTGATGTGATAATAGTTTTCTTTGTGTGTTTGATTCAAGTAAGAATTAGATAATGGCTAGGCAAGCTTATGTTTGATTTAGATTGGATTATATGATAAGAGATATGAGATATGAATATATTTGTTAAATTTTAATATTACTCTTGATACTTTAATCATTCACTTGTGCAATTAAAATCCTGTTTGAAAAAAAATTCTATTGTAAAATTTTGGAATGTTAACATTCTAACAAGTTAAAAAAATTAAGATTTTACTCATTTTTATTTTTATGAATTTTTAAATTATTTAGTGAAGATTATATATATATATATATATATATTAGAATGGCCATAAAATGTAAAAAATCAAAATACGATTTTGGGTGATATTTTCTATGACTTTTTAACATCTCACCTTTTAAATCTTGATTTTTATCTGTTTATTATTTTTAAGACTTGTAGCGAGTACACGATTTTTAAGATCATGTTTTCATTCTCTTAAAATAATTTTTTTAAAAATATTTTAAAATTTCACTACTTGACATAATAAAAATATTTACTTACTTTTATTGACAAAAAAGTTATTTATGTTAAAAATAAATTATTTATTTTATTATAGGAAATAAAAATAATTCTCTCAATAAAAAAATTAAAGCATGAGTAATAATAGAATTCGCGGTTTAATTCAAAGGAATTAGATTGGCAATGTCATATTGAGGTGTGCATTACAAATTCATTACTTTGGTGAGATTAGTAATATTATCGGATTATAAATTCAATTCATTTTATAGCAACAAAATAAAGAATTATTACGTTCACCGAATCAATAATCCAATCCCAAATTTTATAACAAACATCAAACAAGGCCGAGAGTACATAATAATATTTTAAGCCACAAACCAGGCACCAATTCATGAGACTCATCAAGTTTGTGTCTACATCCAATCAAATTCCTTTCATTCCCAAAACATCAAATTAATATGTTAGCAGAGTCCAGTCAGCTTCCATGCCAATAATGCATTTCGATTCATTTCATTTCGTTCTTTCACCTAATTCAAGGGGGGAAATAATTAAATATTTTTAAAATAAAATATACATTATTTTAAGTATTAATACTAACAGAAGAACATGTGTCCTTAAGAGAAAACATTCATTCAAATCGTCGTTAATCACTCTTAACAACTTACATTTTGACATTACTAACTGAAAAATTAATTGAAATGCATTTAAATTGATCTAAATATTATGAATAATTAAAAAAACAAAAATTTAGTAAATAAAATAAAAATAATAATACTTTTGCACACAAAAAAAAAAGAAAAAAAAGGAGAAAAAACTGCCGATGGTTTCATTCACTCTTAATTTAATATAAATTTTATGAAGGAATTGCGGTTTAATTTAGTCGCAATTATATAGTAGATTGCGGGTCCGACCCAAATATGTCATCGATGTCTTGAAAGAAATCATACGTTGTGGGCCACGTTGAATGTCGGAACCCAAGGTCATAACCCGATCCGAGAAACGGGTCCTCACCATCTTTGTCGAAAATGATGTCCCCGATATCCGACCCACCAAACATATCGGGTACCGGGTCTTGGAAATCAAACAAACCACCCGAAAACAGCGTTGTATCCATCGGCGAGAAATTCGAGAAGTTCTCAGATGCGGACGTATCGTCTTTGAAATCTCTGCGCCCTGGAACGGATTCGTTGGGTTGACTCTGCGACAACTCAGCTACTTCGTTGGGAGGAGTGTGAAAGAGTAAAACAGACTTTGGAGAGGAGAGATTGTTCTCGCCGGAGTTGTAACGGGATATCGTCGGCGATGATTTTATGCCCGGCGCGGTAGGTGTTGCGAAGTTGGTGAGCGCGTCAGGTCCACGCAATTGAATCGCCGCGTGGTCGTAAACCATAGCGGCTTCTTCGGCTGTATCATAAGTCCCTAACCACAACCGTACACGTCTGAGCGGATCTCTGATCTCCGCCGCCCATTTTCCCCAAGGCCGTTGCCGTACGCCGCGAAACTTCTTCTCCGAGTTCAGCTTTAACCGGTTTGGTCGATTTTGAGCTTTCCCGGCGGCCTTTTTCCGGCGACTTTTGGTCGGCGATGGAATGCTCTTCCAATCGCCGCAAACATTTTTGCTCTCTCGCGAATGTGACTCGATAGTGACCTCGTTAACGAACTTCTTCACTCGGTGACATCTGAAGAGGAGTCCTTCCTCTTCGTCGCTGGACGAGTCCGTCGCGTCGGCGTCAGTCACCGATATCCGTACAACTCTCGTTCCCACGGCATCAAACTCCGGCAGCTTTCTCCTGCCGCAGAGCTCTTTCGGCGGTGACATCCTCACCGTCGCGTTTTGCTTTCGTTTCTCACTCTGTTTCACTGGACACAAATCACACAACACGCTTCGGTCCATATGAACAGATCTCACAAATTCGCATTGCAAAAAAAGTCAGAGAGAGTGAGACCGTGAAATGGAATAAAGAGAGATTCCTTGAAGATCGACACGAGGAGAATAAAGTGAGGTTTTGAGAGAGAGACAGAGTGCGGCTCAAAGGAGATAAATCCAACCTTGAAATATTAATGGAAACAGTGATTAAAGGCGAACAAATTTGAGGAAAGTTGCAGGACAAGAAGAGAGAAAAAAAAGGCAGGGAAAAAGAGAGAACGAGCCAAAGCAAACTTGAAATACACTTTCTCAGCAGGTGAAGCGTACGGAAAGAACAACCAGAGGCACGCCTTACTATCAGCGATTCAGCAACACACACACACACAGAAGTTTTCCAGGAAAATTACAGAGAAAAAGAAAGGACAACAGTGGGATGAAACACCGATTTTTTTACCGGAAATAGAAAATGAATAGATGTACGGAATCACAGTACCGATGATTTGTCAGTCGGTTGACACACTGACGACATTCTTTTTCCGGTAACAACTGTGTACTTCCGTTCATCAGAGGAATTTTCTAACCATTCTTAGCCTTTTCCGGTCATTTTCCCTAGAAAATGATAGAATGATAAGCGAAACGATTGAGATATTTCAGATGTGGAACAGGGAACAGGGAGAGGACACTGGACAGTGGACACGCGGAGAGTGGTAGTCGGTTGCGGTGGCGACCCAACCTACTCTTATCACTACTTTATAGTATCACGCAGCCGAAATCTGTTAAACTCAATTTTAAATTACTAATCACTTTTAATTTAAATATAGGATAATACTGATCACTCTTTATTAAGTGGTAATTAATTAATTAAAAATTTTAATTACTGTTAATTGAATGCTAAATTTTTAATTACTGTTAATTGTATCAATATATACATATTGATATAAAGTGTATAAATACATGTAAAAATAATAAATTTTATTTTAAAAAATACATTAATATTAAAAAAATATTATACCCATTAACCAGTTAAGTATTTTGATTAGCATGACTCATAAATTATTAGGATAATAAGATCTTTAATATCAATATATTTCTAAATGTCAAGTTTATTACTATTGTAAGTATCAATATAATTTAAATAAATATTTATATAATATTTACTTTTTTATTGCTGTCACAGTAAATACTAATTTGCATTTTACTTAAAAGAATCAATTTTTTTTTAAAAAAAATCCAGCCAAAGGTCTAAAAAAATAAAATTTAACGTGCAATAAAAATTTTAACGTACATGTCCAATTGCGTAATTTTTTCTAAAAATACTCAATAAACAGATAAATTTATCTATTTTGCATAGTAAATAGATAAATTTATTTATTTAATATTTATATATTTAATATGCTAACAGATAAATTTATGCCGAACAGATAAATTTATCTATTTATATATTAATACAGATAATACAAATAGATAAATTTATCTATATTCTTTATACATGTTTTAAAAAGGTACAGATAAATTTATCTGTATTCTTTATACGTACTTTTAATAAAATAGATAAATTTAACTATATTCTTTACACGTATTTTTAATAAAATATATAAATTTATATGTGTTCTTTATATATGTTTTGAAAAAATACAGATAAATTTATCTATTTTATGATATTTTTTTTCAAAAAAAATTTATACGTTAAAATTTTTATAAGAATAGATCTTACTCTTTAAAAAAAACTTATACTAAATAATAAATAATCTATAAATTAAATTACTCACTAATTTTTCGTTTTAAAAATTAATTTTCTCAATCTAATGAAATCATTCTTTCCAGATATAAAATGAAAAGAAATAAAAAAACAATTTTAAGATTTGTTTTGATTGGAAAGGTTGTTGGAGGGTGATCGGGCGGTGAGGCTGAGATTCCGACGTTCGATGAGATATTTTTGAACGAGCCGCCGCATCTGATGGGGCCGAAACGACGTTACCTTGACATATGGAAATAGGAGAAAAAAATTTTTAAAAATGGATAAATTTCACTGATTTCTACTCTTGTTTACAAAAACAGAAATTTCTTGGATTATTTAAAAAATGTCATTAATTTTTTTTAAATTTAATTTTTGTATTAAATTTTCGTTTACCTTATTTAACGTATTTTTTGAATAAATTTTTATGATTCAATTTACATAGAACTCATTGAATATATTTAATATTTAAAATTTTAAATCCATCTAATATATGTAATTAAGCGATTGAGTAATATTTATTTAACAATATTTTTTAAATTATAATTTTTATTTATTTATTTATAAAATAATATTAGAAGATCTTCTTCAATTACTTAATTACAGATATTGGATGAATCTGAATTTTTATATGCTAAATAAATTCGAAAAACTCTACGTAATGAACGAATTAAATTATAAAAATTTATTCAAAAAACACACCAATCAATGTATACCTGAATGAAAATTTAATAATTAGACTAATTTGATACAAAAACTAAACATGATGGTAAGTTAGTGATATTTTAAAAACCACATGATAAATTTCTATTTTTGTCAAAAATAAAAAAAGTGATTAATGTAATTTACCCAAAAAAATTACAATGCATTTTCGTATCAATGATATGATGATAATATTTTTTAGGTTTTATTTGAGTACCAATTGTTTTTCACATTTGGTCATTGTACTTATAAATAAATAATAAATTTATGAAATAATATCATTATTTTTCACAAAATATTATATTAAATGATAATTGTATGTAATCAATAAATATGATCACCATGCTTTTACTCATATCATATAATTATAATAGATGATTAATTATTGCATGTAAGTAGGAAACTGGTGATATAGTGTCGACCATAAATATAATTTGATTTAAAGAGTGCGGTCGATTATTTTTGTTTTGATATTTATACTATTATATTTACTATATATAAAGCAAACTCAAAGAGTTGAAATTTCATCACAATTTTTTAAAAATTTTAAAATTATTCATTTAATTATCACATTTTTAAATGACTACCATGTATAGACTTTATTTTAGGTAAGCTGTGTTTAGTTTTACAAAAAATAAGTTAAACGAAAGAAATTTTTCTAAGCTAACGATTAATTGCACACATTTGTGTACCGTATTTCTAGTAATAAAAAAATAGATCTTCCTCTAACTTAATCTCCCTATGAAAGGGATAAATATGTAAATTATTCACTAATCAAGAGGGTAAAAGTGTAAGAAAAAAACTATTCTAAAAGTTAACAAGGGAGTTTCTAAATGCACACGCTAATTTGTTTGATACACATGTAAGTATAAGTTTTACTGCATCACGTACAAATATTCAATACATATAACTAATGTATTAAATAAAAAAAAGTATGTGTACTTAGTGTTTTTTTGGCAAAAAAAAAATATGTATTTAGTGTTTTACATTAACTAACTCCGCCCACTCACAAGCATAAATCTTTAAACATAATATATAAGTATTTCATTAGTAATTTTGGCTTCTCTAATTTCGTATTTATAGTGATTTCTCAATTTTTACAGGAAATATTATTAAACTTTAAATTTGTTATTTTTATTTAATATTTTATATTATAAAAATACACACATATCATGTGGGCCAAACTCTAGTACTATTATACAAGGAAACATCTAAGTTGGTGAGATTTTTTGTGAGTTTTTATTTATAATAAAACTTCAAAAATAATTTAATATTTTTATTTTTTATATTCTCTTTTTAAACAGTTTAAAATATTAAAATATAAGTTTTATGTTTTTAACCCTTTACAATTTATGATTCGTGCGTAACACACGTGGGAATAACTTTTAGTTTTATCCAATAATATGAATATAACAATTGGTGATTAGTGAAAGAATTTAGCGTGACATGGCAAGTATAACCTACAAGCACTTAAAAAATATTTATGATTAACACATGATTTTAATAAATGGTATTATTATTTAGGCCCAGTTTGGATGAAACAATGAGCATTTGACTTATTTTGATTTTATTTTTAATTATTTTTATTTTTTATTTTTGAACTCTTCCCAACTAGAGAAATAAGACAAAAAAATAAGCAAAAAATTTGCCTTATTAGTCTATTTTATCTTATTTTTGTTTTTTTTAAAAGTTTGCTTTATTTTTGTTTTTTATTAAACTTTGTTACTTTTTAGTTCATCTCAATGAGAGAATTTTATAACGTAAAAATTTTAATTTAAAAATTAAAAAAAATCACAAAATATGAAAATATGCAAAAAAAAAAAATCTAACTTAAATAATTAATTCTAGTTTATTTTTGACTTTTCTAAAAATTTTTTTTTAAAAAATTTTAGTCACTATCCATGTTCGTCTTAACCAGATAATTTTAAAATACAAACTATTAAATTGATCAAATAATTAAAAATACTAAATAAAATAAAATAAAATAAAATAAACTAATAAGTCGTTATTTCAAATGTCGTAAAAAAATATAATAATTTAGAATAAAAAATTTAATAGTATAAGATGCATTATATGAAATCGAGCCTTAAAAGTGACTGATACTAATACATGTCAATATTGACGTAGCTTTATTCCATAATGAGATTTAAACTCTTTTTAAATTAATGTAAAATATTTTACTTAGGAATAATTAGTTATAAATACAATTCTTAGCATGTATAATGCATTTAGTTAGCCCATTTTTTAATATGTTGGTTCATTTACATATAAAGAGAATTTATCAATAATGCTTGTCAAAGAGCTCATTTCTTCCTTTATCTACAATTCAATGGATACATTATTTGTTGGGTGTAACTTATATTCTACGGACTGATATAATGAATTAAAATTTTATAATTATATAATAATTAGGGATTTATGGATTTATAATTATATAGCAGTTAGGATTTATGGCTTATTTATAAACAGAACCTTATAATGACGTAGATAGATTATATCGAATCACATAAATCTTTATATAATTTTTTTTGTAGCACTACGATAGTGTTTCTATTTACGTTCGAAAATTGATAATCCCAACATTATTTTGTTGTAAACATAATGGCAAAATTAACTATTTTCACTCTACCCCTCTCTCACTTTATGTTGAAGTTAGGGCCGACCACAAAGCATACAATAGCTTTAGGTTTTTAAATTTGTGCAAAAATTAGGAATTTTTAATTTTAAAAAAATAATATTCACACCTTGTTTTTTTTTTACATCAAACACACTTACACAAGTGGCGCAAACAGAGAATAAGAGAATAACCTAATTTTTTTTACATCAAGCACATACACACTTACACAAGCGGCGCAAACAGAGAATGAGAGAAAAATCAAAATCGAAAAGTTCATTCGAAAAGTTCTTCTTTCCTCTCAGGTCCTGATTATCCGAAGGCTGAAGCATTCGAAATCGAAGTCGCCGTGTGCGTCGCAGCGTCGGGCCGTCGACGTCGCTCGATGACGAAGTCGCCGTGTGTGTCTGCCGTCTCAGCGTCGTCGCCACGTGCCCGTGCATCTCTGCTATCTCAGGTACAGGAAAGATCAAATACTAGAAAGTCTTTCCTATTTTTATTATATTAAATTATTTATATATATAATATAATATATATTTATATCATTTAGTATTTTTTCTGTTTGCTATTTAACTTTTTTCTGTTTACTATTTTTAATATATGTTTATTATATAATATACGTTAATATATGCCGTAGACTCAATTAAATATTTTCTGTTTGCTATTTTTTAATTTTTTTAATTTTTTCTGTTTTTTATTTCTTTGATTTGTAGAATTTTATAATTATGCCTCATAGAAAATGTATGTCTGGATAGAGAAAAAAAATACAAAAAGTAGAAGAATTAATTCAATCTCAAATGAGATCTTCTAATAAGTTTTTTAGTGGTAAAAATCTAATAGAAAATTTCAGTTTAATTGAAGATTCAGTGAATGAAAAAACATTTGGAAAGTGAAGAAAATAATGATTTAGTGAATGAAATCTTAGACGATAATCAGTATGCGGATGAGAGTGATAATGAAGATAGCATTGATGAAAATTAGAATATAGGGTTGAGTTTAGAATATGCACCTTTAAACATTGATGTTCCAAGTAATTAGGACGTATTGATCAGAATTTAAGAGATTTGTTGATAGAAAGAGATTCTAAAACTAGAAGAACAAATGATAACGACAATTTTTGTAAAAATACTTTTGGTAGATATTTTTTTTCTATATATTATATTTGGTATATATCAAATTGAGAGAAACATGATAGGAAATGGCTAATCTATTCAGATGCTTTGAACAGAATTTTTTGCTTTTGTTGTAAATTGTTTAAACAAGATGGAAACAAAACTCAATTGACTTGTGAATGATTTAAATATTAGAGAAATATTAGTCAGAGATTTAAAAGTTATGAAAGTAACGATGAGCACATTATATGCAAGAGCAAATGGATTAAATTATAGGCAATATTATAAAAAACTGAAACAATCGATAAAAATGTGCAAGAACAAATCAACAAAGAGAGAGAGAGCACTGGGAACGACTCAGTCAGTTGAAAAAAATTTTAGAGTCAATTATTTCATATATATAATATATCAGGCTTTTTCTTCACTCAAAAGAAGGTTCGATCAATTTCAAATATACGATGAAATTTTTTAGTTTTTGTTTGATTTAAAGAAGTTGAACTCTGTCAACGATGAATGTTTGAAGACCTATTGTGCCAAACTTGAATTTTTTTTAAAACATGGTGCAATTTCTGATATCGATGGGAGAGATTTATTTTCAAAATTAAAAGTCCTAAAAGAAATTTTACCAAAACAAACAGAAAAGTTAATTGAAATACTGAGGAATTTGAAGTTTATGAATGGTTGTTTCCCGAATGCATGAATTGCATATCGGATATTTTTAACTATACTTGTTACAGTAGTCTCAAGAAAAATGAGTTTTTCGAAGTTAAAAATTATAAAATCTTACTTTCGATCAGCAATATTATAAGAAATATTGAATGAATTAGTGATGATGTCAATTGAAAAAAAAAATGCTAGATAAGCTTGATTATACAAACTTAATTAGTAATTTTGTAACAAAAAATGCGTGAAATGTAGTGTTCAAGTGATATTTTGTTGCTGTTGATTCAATTTTTTTTTTATTCTGGTATTATTATTTTTGAATTCTTTTGTCGTTATTTTTGTTGTAAATTGAATATTATTAAATTGTGAAACAACAAGACAGAAATTTAATTCCTTGAAACTTTTGTAATATTTTTTTTAAAAAATTATTATGTATAAAAAATTATAAGGATTCTATTTTAGTCATTCGTATTGGACCCCGAATCACTCATGGCCGACCCTAATTGAAGTTATGTGGATAAACACACATATAGCTATTAACTTCGGCCTTAATCCAATAAAAAGGTTACGCTTGCCATCGGTTTTGAGTTCAATTTTTATCATTTTGCTTAAAGTTAAAAAATCTAAGAAGACTTATTTGAGAACTCAAAGGCTCTTAGTCTTTTAGCTTTTTTATTTATTTACATAAAATAATTTTATATATTTTTAAAAAAATATCATAACTTTTATTATACACATTCGTTTTCTTATAAAATTATATATTTAAAATTTATTCGCCAAAATCTAGCAATAAAGATTTATATTGAATATAAAGTTATATAAAAAAAATTTTAAAAATTATAGTAACTTTTTTTTTTATTTAAAGCTCTTTTGGCTTAAAGTCATTTTAAGCCAAGCTTTTTGGCTTGCTACCTTTTAATTTAAAATCACTCTTATAGTTTATTAAATGAATTTTTTGCTTATTTAGTTTAATGCCACTTTAATAAAAAAAACTTAATTTAAATTCAAATTACCAAACGAGGCCAAAATTTGCAAAAGAAATGAGTGGGTGCTCACAAATCCTTAGCACGAAAGGGCCATTGCTTTCATGAACCCCAATTAGCTTTAATTACAGCTCATACTTGGGTTTATTGCAAAAGTGTGTCTGAACTTTTTTGAACATGCCATCCAAAACCTTAATAATTACTATGGTTGTCTGAACGAGATTATCAGATTAGTTAAGGAAAAGAGATGCAAACGATCATCGAAAAGACCATAGTGGAAAGGAAGATTGGGTAGCGATTCAATTATGCTTAAAAGTAGATATGAAAATGAATAAAGAAAAAGAAAAGAGGAAAGAAAGTCAACCTTACCAACTACTGCACATCCATATATGTGGCAACTCGGAGCCACATCATTCATCATTGAGACACTTAAGTAGGGATCAATTATTTATTATCAATCTTGTTAGTGTTGGAATCTGTGAATTTTATTGGCAATGAAAATTCAGATTTTAATAGCTGGGCAATTACAATTGAATTGGCCATTCAATTGCAATTAAAGCCTGAAAACCAACAGCTTGAGTGGCTGTTGATTTCAGGGCATATACCCTCCACGATGGAAAAGGCTCGTTCATG
>JAOTRH010183154.1:0-43137 GCA_034768845.1 Heliamphora exappendiculata | reverse complement strand
GGTGGTAGTTGTGAGACCCTGACCCGTTTGAATTTTTGCGACGTTTTGACGTGTTGTTTATTATTTTTACAACAGTATGTTTATATGCATTTTTATGCATGTTCGGGTTTATATATACATGTGGGGTTCGTCCCCAGGACCGTTGGGCATTGTGGAGCAAATTTTTTTAAAAAAAAGATATTTTCGTGACCTATAAATATCTAGAGTTACATATTTTCAAAAGATATTTTTAAAATTTATCAGTTAAGTTTTTTCTTTTTCTCTTTGCCTTTTCTCTAACTTCTCGGGGGCTCGTGACTCGATTTTCGACGATCCAACAGCAGATCCTTAGTATACTCGTGGTGGGCTACGCTTTCATCTGGACAGAATTTTATCCTGATGAAGTTCGTTTTTGCGCGTGGATTGAGGCATCAAGCTTTTGGCTCAATGAGGTAGGATCCTAGACTATATTGTCTTTAAAGGGTATTACGTGCAATGATATGTGTTTTTACTGTTTAAAAATGCCTAAAAAGTTGGTTTATGTTTCGATAAAACTAGGTTATGGTTTAAAAAGCGTTTTGTGTTGATTTCAACTGGGTGGAATCGGGTTTTGAGTGTTCTTTTTGAGATTTTGTGGTAGTTTCTGTTGGAGCGAGAAAAAAATTTGAACCGACGCTGTGACCGTAAAAAACGATGTATGCATTTTTCATAAAAAAATGAGAATTCTATTAATCTTAATAGTATGATACATTTATGAAACTTGCCAAAAAGTTTCAAGAATTCCCGAATACGTTGAAGACGACCTAGCAATCTTCCCACGTATGTCCCAGACGCACTACGACGATTACAGTGTATGGGCACCGATACCGATCGAAGAGTCATTCCTCTATTGGTTTCTTCTCACACACTTCTCTCCAAGAATGCAAAATTAATTGCCAAAAAGAGAGAGGGGGCGGCGTCTATGGTGAGGGGATTAGGGTTTTGGGTTTTATATATATAAAGCCTCCTTTTGATATATTTCTCCATATAAGAAAGATAATGTTAAGTATATATATCCTCTTTCCTAAAAATAAACAAGAGATATATATCTTCTATAAAATTAAATTTCCACCCCCTTATTAGGGCCGGCCACCTAGGGAGGAATCCCTAGGTGTGCCAAAAATCAAAACCGCCCTTCATTATTTAATTTAATTCCTGAATGTCCTCGGCGGTAAAATCGGCATTCTAATTAAATTAAATAATAACCGAAACTAATAAGAAAAAATATCAGTGCGTGTAGTGGGCTACGTGAGGGATCACGAGGAAGTACAGGACTCAGGCTAACCGTACGAAAAAAATCGGATATCCCTAACTCTGTCCCTAAGTTAGATCCTTTCTCGTACGAGACATAACTTATTCCACTAAAGGTTCTGATTGAACTCCCGGCCCTAACTCAAATTATGTATTGAGTTTTCAATTATCAAATGCACTGAATTCTCCCCCCGTTTAAAATATGGATTTCTGATAAATAAATTAGGTTACTGACAACCCGATTTAATTATGCTCTTTTCCTCGCAACCGCACTGCTTAATCTTTTGATATGCCGGATCCGAAGATCCACTGTACAGATTTAGCATAATCAAACCTATAAGCAAAGTACACGAGGGAGAACTCCTCAACCTAAATCGAACGTGATTTCCGTCAGCTGATTATCAATCATCGAACAAACAATGGCAACACCCAACTCATCGGTATTGTTGATCTCATGGAGGAAATCTCAACAATTGAGGACTCAAAGTACTGTACATCATCTGAACATAATTAATCAATCACTTCGGGATTAAGAGTTCGTTCAATACATTATAATACGGGATGTGGATCAATTCATATAGTTAGTATAGAATCGATCATCTCGTTGATCCCGCTCAATACAATCCAAGTGTACTAACACATCGAGCTCGAACATCGAATTCCCAAAACCTGAATTCGATCCGTTCCACCTAGCCAAGACCAGCTACTATAACGATGTACTACAATCGTACCAATAGTATGTCCGGGTCCATTGCGATTGTGAGCCTACCTGTATAATCTATCAGAACCTTTGACCCAATCTTCCGTGCAGCACGCACTGAGTCAAATACTGGACAGAATATACGAACTACGCATTCATACTTCACAAATATAAATATGAAATCATAAACGCAAAACTTTCTCAAAATATTTCTCATTAATATGCTAGGGATCCAGAATAAAATACATAAAAAGCATGATTTTTCAGTATGCAATCCCAACAGTTTTAGGTTTGGATACATCCGAGGATGTCAAAAAGGTGTTTGGAGGCTTTAATTTGAGGTTGAGATTGTGGTTTGTGAGTGTTTGAAAGTTTTGGGGCTTGGAACTCAAAATAGGAAAAATCTGAATTTTTCTCGGATGCCTGCTTGCTCAAGCGCCTGATGTCCGCTCGAGCGGACTGGCAATGCAGGGTCATTTTTTTGATCATATCTCCCTCATTCGGACTTAGAATCGGGTCATTCTTATACTCCAATGGAATCTCCAAAAGTCTTCTTTCCAATGACATCTCTCTCACAATAAAAATTTTTTTGTAGAAAAAGTTATGACCAAAAGAGTGAGGGTATGTCAAAATTTCTTAACCATTTTTCACTCGTTTTTGGCCAAATATTTTGGAAAATATTATTTTTCATCCTTAGTGGAACTTTTTTTTTAATCTAATTTCATGTTCCTTGGGAGTTTGTTTGTGGGTATTTCACGTGACCCGGGTGTCGAGACGTGACAGTGACGATTGGCCAGTTACGCTATGTGCAGTTGTATCCTTTTTTACCAGTTGAAATGCTTTATATGTCATGTTTTGTGTTCTAACCTTGTTTACTCGGATAAAAGCATGTTTTGCACTTTTCTTGGTTTATTACATGATATTGAACTTGTGGATATTTGGTTTTCAAAGGGTGATTTTGAAAACGGTGGATTTGTGAAAATCTCAACAAGCATGTTTTGAAGGTTTGGAGCTAACCCTCGGGGTTGAGTCTCAGTTTTGAAACGTTTTGATAAAAATGGTGAAAATATTTTGAAAATATTTTTGTTTGATCTCCATGTTGATGGATGGATCTTTATACTTGTTTATTGTATAATGGTGGAAATATTTTCGTAGTCGAGCTATGGGTTGGTTTTTAAAATGATGCTTTAGATGTACCGGGATAGCGGCTATATGGCACGAGTTACCCTCGGTGGAAGTCCAGAAACATGCGCAGAGTAAGTGCTTCGTGCGCTCGGGTTAATCCCCATAAACGAAGTGGTGGGCGCTTTGTACCCTCGGGTTCGGTCCCATAAATTAAGTAGTTACGTTGTGGTAGCTCCGTATAGAACTTGTCATCACCTAACAGGTCTTAAATGATTCAAGGATAGGTAATGGGAAGGAGTCTATAGTTGTTACATCTTTTTTTGTGTGACGGAGTCGATGTTGACACCCCAATTTGACCCCGCTAAATCTTAGGTG
This sequence comes from Heliamphora exappendiculata, assembly GCA_034768845.1. NCBI lineage: Eukaryota > Viridiplantae > Streptophyta > Magnoliopsida > Ericales > Sarraceniaceae > Heliamphora > Heliamphora exappendiculata. Next base: position 39,668 of record JAOTRH010183154.1, on the reverse strand, counting down.
AATTCAATGATGAAAACAGGTAGAATAGTGCCTCAGTACGATCCTCAGGAAATAATCAAAGCTCGGTATTTGAACCCAGAACCTTCAAAATAATAAATTTTTGTCGAACCATCAAAACTTGCTGCCCAAGTAAAGCGACTGCCAACTCTCACAATGGCGACCGCTATAGAACTTTGTAGAAACCCTAGCCAAATATGGCGACCACCACATTCTATCACCGCGACCGCCAACTTCCATCATGGCGACCGCTATATAACTTTGTAGAACCTTTCAAAACATGGCGACCACCAACTTGCATTGTGGCGACCGCCAACTCCAAATGGCCTGATGTGTCCCCAAAAGGTGGCAGAACCTCATTGGCTGAAGAACTCAATAAATACCGTACATCTGGTACATTTTTAGGACAAAATTAGAGAGAGGTTTTGAGAGTAAAGCTCTGTCGTGTCACCGAGAAATTCCGAGTCCTGACGCCGAAGCCCTGTCAAAATATCGAAACCCGAATCTCTGACACCTACATTGAGACCTTGTATGGATCACCACTTGAGAATTAGACCACTGAGGCACATTTTCCGACTTGAGGATTTCTCGACAATCTAAGTACCTCGTTTGGATTCCCGATCCTTCTAACTTAATTTTCTCTCTTTTGGAGTGATCGGGTTAAATTCATTTTCAATTTGTGTATTTCTTTCATTTGAATAGTTAACCTTGCTTCTTACTTATTTTCCTTCATCTAGTTTAATCTTTTTAATTAATTGCTTAGTTTACACTTTCACACTAAGCACATTATTTTTGTCTTTAATTAATTCATTAAATAAGTGCTAATATATTTTGGTAATTACAACTTACAATGTTGTTAATTGTTATTATCAATGCACTAATATTCATGTGAATATAGTTGTTAATATTATATTCACATTTTTTAATAATTGCTTAGTTTTTATTCTTCATCATTTTCTTTGTTTTCTTTTTATTTTCTTCTAGTGTTAGTTCAATTTTTTTTAGTATTTCTTTTTTTTTTCTTTCTATATTTCTAGCATTTATCTTCTTATAATAGTTAGTTCAATGTAACTTTTTAATATTCTAATATTTATTCTCATTTCTTCTTTTTAGTTAGTTTAATTTCTTTTTACTAACACTTTATTTCATTTTCATTTCTCTTGTTGTAACATTAATTTAATATTTCATTTTATTTTTTTAGCTTAATATTCATTTTTAGCTTTTATTTTCTATTTCTTTTTCTTTTTATTGTTAGCTTCGTTCTCCTTATAATGTAGTATTTTATTTTCTTTTATTTTTCTTGTAAAATTTCATTTGGCTTTTCTCTTCTTTAAATATTAGTTTGTATTATAAAACTCCATTTTCTTTTTCTTTCTTTTTTTTTCTTTCCATAGTCTTTGTCTCGTTTTTTTTCCTTTCCTTTTCTTTTCTTAAACCTAAAAATCATAAACAAACCTTTTAAACTAGATTTCTTTTCAAATGTAATTTTCTTCTCTTTTGTTTTCGTTTTCTTTAAAAATGTAAATAATTAGAATATCTTTTCTTAATATAACATTTTCTAAAACTCATTTCGTAAGTTCATTTTATAAACTTTCTTTTAGGATTCTTTTTATGCATATTTTATTTTGCATATTTTATTTTTTTTACTGATTCATCATGTTAATGTAAATGCATGTTTTAGTTTCTTTACTTGAAAGTATATTTTAGAAATGTTTAGTTTATCTTTTGTAAGAAACCATATTTAAGTAATTTTAGGCATCTTTTAGCACATTTATGCTCTTTTATCTGAACCATACTAGTTTAGGTTATTTTAATAAAATTGCATGTGGGAGTGTTCCATTTATCCTTTAGTTATAAATTGCATGCCGCGGGACTTAGAATTTTATCCCTTCATTTATCCTAATTTGGAGTGCTATGTACATGTCTTATATATTTTTCATATTTGATTTTGAATGTTCTCTCTTTGCCTATATTTTTTTTATTTGCTTGTATTTGAGAAATTCTATTAAAAAAATCAATGATGATTAGTAGAGGCCAACCTTATGATTGGGCGAACGGGGTGCCTAACACCTTTTTCGGTTCGTACCTTAGCTCCCGAACCCTCTTTCTCTGGTTAACGTTTTAAATATCAGTAGCCAATTTTATTTTTTTAGTTTTTCTCAAAAATTAAGTGGCGACTCTATTTTCAACAAAATAGGTTTTCAAATTTTGGTTTCAAGGTGTTAAATTTTTTTTCTAAACATTCTTTGAATTCTTTATTTTTGAATATTTTTTTAAATGACCCCTAAATCCCAAAGGCACAGTCGGTACATAGGATTCATTTTTATTTTCCTTGGTTGTGTGATTTGCGTGGGAAAATAATCTTTTGTTCTTGGTTGTGTGGTCCGAGTGAAAAATAATATTTTGGTTACTGTTTTTCTTTAACTGTGAAAACATTATCTGCATGGTTGATCTGCATGGTTTTAAGGATGAAAAACGTGAAATTTTATAAAATAAAACCGTTTTGAGGCTCGTGTTAGCCTAATGAAAAAGTTGTGATTTTGGGATAAAAAAACCTTTTGGGCTCCTGTGATTGAGTCAACTATATGCTATGTGATTGGATATCCTGCTTTACGACTTTATAGTCTGTTTCTATTGGGCTTTAGCTCACGTTGTGAGATTTTGTTGTTAAACTTTTTTCAGGTGAACGCAGTCCTATAGGTTGACCTTGAGGTGCCCGGAGGTGGCTGATGACAAGACTTTTATTTTGTCTTGATAGGTAGTTTATACCTTTTTGTATATGTTTCATGTTTAGATGTAACATGCTGTAAGCATATGTAATTCTTATGGATATATGCATATTTTATGCTTTCGAGAGAAACCTTAAATTTGTTATATTTCAGTTTTGGTGATTGTTCATGGGCTTTTTGCGTGACCCGAAGTTTGGGACGTGACAACTTGGTATCAGAGCTCTGGGTTCGAATACCTAAGAGCTGTGGGAAGAGGGTACGTTATCTTGTGAGAAAAGATGTGTGTGTGCTTATTTGCCTGTGTTTGGAATATAAGCATGATAGCTTGTTGTGTATACGTGAGTATAGAGGTTGGACCTTAGGATTGATTAGTCTTGCCTTCGAGAATTTGGATTAACGAACTTGGGAGCCAAGTTAAAAATGCATTTCGCAAACGTGATTTCTAGCAAGGAATCTAAGTGGGTTATCTAAAGTGACGCGTCATTCTTGTCCGTTCTCCTTAGTTTGTGTGATGTGTCTGCATAATCGTTGTGGCTATGTGTTAGCATGGTTATGTGGTATGTGTTAGAAGAAACATGATAGATTGACCTTAGGTTGTCGTGTTTTATGTTTTCTTTATATATAACCTATACACCCTTCGAGACGATGAGACTATGGTTTGGGTCTTGAATGTGTGACTTGGTTGCAGTGGTTGTTGAAAGGCAAGGTTTTGGGCTGAGTGTTGATTCCCTAGTGCGTAGTGGAACTCGTCAGTGAGTTCGAGTTAGTCGCATGAGGTTGGGTTCGATTGGCAGACTGTTGAGTGTTGGTATGAGCAGAGTTTGTTTGAGTGTAGTCAAAGCATGGTTGATAGCTTTGGCTGTGGTAGTTGGCTCCTCTTGAGAGTTGAAGTCGTGTTATGGATAGCCTTGTGAGTAGGGGCGATGGAGTGTCGAAGACCCTGGGGAATCAGTTGATGTGATTGGATTGTAGATCACAAATAGGGATAATCCTTTTTAGTTAAGGTTTGGTGTATGTGATTTTGGCCGTGTGATGGATTAGATATGTCTTGAGCTATGCTATGTCATGAGCCGTGTATTTAAGATGGGGTATAGACGGGAATATAGTAGATGGAAGCGTGATAATCCTTAGCTGGGTGTATGTAGAGATAGCAGAGTGTGAGTGGTTCTGGGAATATCCCTGCTAGCAGGATGTTGTTGGCAGTCAGAGTAGTGTTTGATGACCTTGGACGTTGTATAACTTATTGAGGTTTGAGAATTAATTTACGAGTGAATGAGCTCGAGGATATGGGGACGAGTATAAGTTACAGATATGCTGGGATAATTATAGGTCGCGGTTATGTTAGAATGTGTAAGGGTTCAGATTACGGTTCTAACATGCGATGAGTATCAGGTTTGTGGGATCCCTACGGACATGCAGGTTCGTGATTTGGTCGTTATCTTCGTGATCAGGAGATCGTGTTTGGGAACCGTGCTGGGTGTAAGAGGTGCGAAAGGACCATAGAAGGGTTCGATAGTGTGATATGGGTTATTTGTGTTCGACACTTGGTTCAGAGGTGGGTATGTTATCTGCCTTTGGGACCGAAGTGCAGAGTAATAAGGTTCATCAGTATACCGTGTGGTTTGGCTAGTTGGGGTGGTAGGAGTTAGGATGAAAGGTCTCAGGATTGGGTTTCCTTTTCTTTGGTGTCGTGCGCCTTTTGTGTGAGCTGTTTAGATAATGGGCTCGAGGCCGCGACGTGGATGTGGTTTGCCTAGCAAGAGTTTTGATGGCAGCTATTTGACTGTGGTCAAGGTGACCTCAAGGTAAGGTTGACAGAGTTCTTTAGAGGCCAAGTGTTAAGGAGTACTCCCACTACGATGAGATTGGGTCATGGTTCCTTGCTGATCCTTTCTTTCCCTTGGGTGGAGAGAGAGTTTTCTTATAGACGATTGTTTGGTGCAAGTTATTTCATCTTGGTTGGATACAGATGTCGGGATCTTGATTGGTTCAGATTTGGTTGTGTTATGAGACCATGAAAAATCTCTAGGGGGTTTGTAACTTATATCTCCGTGATTGGATGATTATAAGATGGATTCTTCGTGGTTTCGACTCGTGGTGTGAAATGCTCTACATCCAGGCGTCTGCGTGTGCGACTTAAGATCCAATTGCTCCCGCGGTTGGAAATCATAAAGAATTGCATACTGGGGTTAGTATTAGCCTACGGTGGAAGACCGTAAAAGAGTACGTATGAGTTTGGTAAACATAGTAGGTCGTGGTAACCTAGTCAGAGTATGACTTATTATGTATGATGGTTAAACCATTTGGATTGTGTTCCTTGTGCTGCTTGTTCTTGTTGACAAGGGAGTTGGTGTTAAGACGGAGAGTTCTTTTCGCAGTGATCAGCTAAGAATCGTTAACCATTATTTATAGCTTGTTCTGGATTGTGTGGGCGTGGTGGTACTTCTAGCTCTTGGCGGAGTGGGAGTTTTAGCAAAACAATGTGACTGTGATATTCACATGTGGGTTTTGATAGACTTTGTGCATTGGATTTGGGTTCTGTTTGGGGCTTTGAATTGTTCAGAGTTCTGTGTGTTTTGGCATAACCGTTTGTCTGGATGGTGGTCCCGATAGTATGGTAGGGTGCGAGTCAGGAAGGATTCGATATTTGGGAAGCCTTAGTTGGCGTGGCTTGTTTAGACCGACGTGATTGTTTGGTTGGGAATGGAAAGGCCTTGATGAGATCTGTATATGAGAAAATTGTTAGGTGTAAGACGCAAGTCTTAGTTGGTTACTTAACGGATAAATCTTGGGTTCGATTATTCTACTATTGTGGACTCAGGGGATTGATGTATGTGTTCTGCGTTGAAGTTGATGTTGGATGATGGTCAGTATGCTTGCTTTGCCAGATCACGATGATCATGTTTGCTTTGTCAAATGATGGCGATCATGTCTGATTTGAGGTTGGTCTGTAGCCTTAGTATTAGTGATCTGATGGCAAGACATTGAGATGTGTTATGATGTGCGGTTGCACGGGAGACATGATTGGGTTTGTGTAGGTTATTTGATACCCATGAGATATTCTGTCTGCATGACGTGTTGGATCTAGTGACTCGTGGGGTTAGGTGACTTGTGGCTATGATGCCGAATTGGTTTTCGATTGTGTAGAACCTTGTCTGGGACAATGGTGTGTCACCTAGTGTTTATCTAGGGTGTGGATTGTGGTTCGCGATGGAAGATCAGATAAAGGATGGAGTTTTAGAGGGAATGAGTTCTTTAGTATTCCAGGTGAGTTAAGTGATCTTCTCTCTCAAGTTGGATGTTTGTGTTGCTGCTCGTGGATGGGTATTGTTGCATCAATAGGGTAGCGATGTGGTATCAAAGTCGGTGGTCGTCCGGGGATCACCAGAACTTGAGTAAAGTTTTTGTGTGTGATATGTGACTTCGTGAGATCGATGTCAGGATTTAACATCGTGTGTTTGGACCCGAGGAGATAACACTTTGTGGGTATTGTGAGGTGTGATTGAGCTAGTATGTGGCAGTGAGAACAAGAATGATAGTCTTTATGTCTTGGAGTAGAGAGTGTTTGGAACCAAGTACCATGGCAGATTGGCCTCGTGTGATGCGTTTGTCGCTGGAGTGGTTTGTGTACGGTGAGAGTTATGTTTTGAGGTTTGGCAGTGTGAGTTGGATCTTGATCCGATGTTTTACAAATGTTTCCTGGATGACAGTTGTGTCAGTGGGACTTCCACGTGTGGGCAGTTTGTGCAAGATCGAATCTTCAAGTTATATTTACCTCGTGTGACGACAGGTTTGGGATTTCAGCTGTTGGGGGATTTCTGCTGTCGTGCGGTATCGCTGGTTTGCATCAGAGATTGTTAATGGTTGTGGGATAGTGTTTGGCTTGAGTTTCAGTGTTGAATTTCGGGGACGAAATTCTTGTAAGAGGGGGAGATTTGTGGGAACCTAACCCGTTTTAATTTTTGCGATGTTTCGAGGTGTTGTTTATTGTTTTTACAACATGTTTATATGCATTTTTATGCATGTTTGGGTTTAGATATGCATGCGAGATTAGTTCCCGAGGCCGTTAGGCATTGTGGTGCGAATGTTAAAAAATAAAAAAGATATTTTTGTGGCCTATATATATTTGGAGTTAGATATTTTCAAAAGATACTTTCAAAAATTCTTAGTTAAGTTTTCTCTTTTTCTCTCAGCCTTCTCTCTAACTTCTCGGGGGCTCATGGCTCGGTTTTCGACGATCCAACAGCAGATCCTTAGTATCCTCGTGGTGGGCTACGCTTTCATTCGGACAAAATTTTATTCCTACGAAGTTCATTTTTGCACGTGGATTGAGGCGTTGAGCTTTTGGCTTAACGAGATAGGATCCTAGACTATATTGTCTTTAAAGGGTGTTACGTGCAATGATATGTGTTTTTACTATTTAAAAATGTATAAAAAGTTGGTTTATGTTTCGATAAAAGTAGGTTTTGGTTTAAAAGGCGTTTTGTTTTGATTTCGACATGATAAAATCGGGTTTTGAGTGGTCCTTTCGAGATTTTGTGGCAGTTTCGGGTTTGGGTACATCCGAGGGTGTCGAAAAGGTGTTTATTGTTGGCCTAGGTTTGGGCCAGCATCCTGCAGTGGCAAAGGCCTGGGTTTGGGTCGAGTCACAGTTGACTTGCGGCGCTTGGCGCTGTACCCTTTAAGGAAATAAAGTTGCACCTTTACCACCACCTGCGGGTTTTGGTGAGATAGTAAGCGCTTGATCCATAATTGGTTTTAGAGCGAGGTCTCAAGCTTGATTCCCCATCGTGGAAGGCCCTGTGTCTTGCGGGTTGTGCGGCAAGTGCTCGGGGAGATTATTGGCCTGGGTTTAGGCCAGCATCCTGCCGTGGCAGAGGCTCGAGTTTGGGTCGAGTCACACTCGACTTGTGGCGCTTGGCGTTGTACCCTTTAAGGAAATAAAGTTGTGCCTTCATCACCACCTACGGGTTTTGGTGAGATGGTAAGCGCTTGATCCACATTTAGAGGCTTTAATTTCAAGTTGAGGTGGTGTTTTGTGAGTGTTCGAAAATTTTGGCGCTTGGAACTCAAAACAGGGAAAATCTGGGTTTTTCTCGGGTGCCTGCTCACTCGAGAACCTGATGTCCGCTCGAGCAAACTAGATGCGCAGGGTCATTTTCTTTTGATCATATCTTCCTCATCTAGACTCGAAATAGGGTCTTTCTTGTACTCAAATTAGAGCCCCAGAAGTCTACTTTCCAATGACATCTCTCTCACAATAAAATTATTTTTATAGAAAAAGTTATGACCAAAAGAGTGAGGGTATGTCAAAATTTCTTAATCATTTTTCACCCATTTTGACCGAATGTTTTGGAAAAGGTTATTTTTCATCCTTAATAGAACTTTTTATCAAATTTTATGTTCCTTGAGAGTTTGTTTGTGGGTGTTTCACGTGACCCAGGTATCGGGACGTGACAGTGACGGTTGGCCAGTTATGCTACATGCAGTTGTATCCTTTTTTGCCGGTTGAAATGTTTTATATATCATGTTTTGTGTTCAAACCTTGTTTACTCAGATAAAAGCATGTTTTGCGCTTTTTTTGGTTTATTACATGATATTGAACTTGTGGATATCTGATTTTCAAATGGTAATTTTGAAAATGGTAGATTTGTGAAAATCTCAACAAACGTGTTTTGGAGGTTTGAAGCTAACTCCCAGGATTGAGTATCAGTTTTGAAACGTTTTGATAAAAATGGTGAAAATATTTTTAAATTATTTTTGTTTGATCTCCATGTTGATGGATGGATCTTTATACATGTTTAATGTATAATTGTAAAAATATTTTCGTAATCGAGCGATGGGTTAGTTTTTAAAATGATTCTTTAGATGTACCGGGATAGCGGCTCTGTGGCACGAGTTACCCTTGGTGTAAGTCCAGAAACGTGCTCAGAGTAGGTGCTTCGTGCGTTCGGGTTAATTCTCGTAAACAACGTGGTGGGTGCTTTGTACCCTTAGATTTCGGTCCCGTAAATTAAGCAGTTACGTTGTCGTAGCTCAATATAGAACTTATCATTACCTAACATGTCTTAAATGAATTAGGAATAGGTAATGGATAGGTGTCTATAGTTGTTACATTTGTCATTGTGTGACAGAGTCGGTACATGAGATATAATTTTATTTTCCTCGGCTGTGTGATCCGAGTGGAAAAATAACCTTTTGTTCTCGGCTGTGTGGTTCGAGTGAAAAATAATATTTTGGTTATTGCTTTTCTTTAATTGTGAAAATGTTATCTGCGTGGTTGATATGCATGGTTTTAAGGATTGAAAACGTGGAGTTTTATGAAGTTAAACCGTTTTGAGGCTCATGTTAACCTGATGAAAAACTTGTGGTTTTGGAATTAAAAAAAAACCTTTTGGGCTCCTGTAATTGAGTCAACTATATGCTATGTGATTGCATATCTTACTTTACGGCTTTATAGTCTGTTTCTATTGGGTTTCGGCTCACTTTGTGGGATTTTTTTGTAAAACTTTTTTTAGGTGAATGCGGTCCTGTAGATTGACCTTGAGGTGCCCAGAGGTGGCTGATGACAAAACTTTTGTTTTGCTTTAATAGGTAGTTTATACATTTTTGTATTTATTTTATGTTTAGATGTAACATGTTGTAAAACATATGTAATTCTTATGGATGTATACATATTTTATGCTTTCGAGAGAAACCTTGGATTTGTTATATTTCAGTTTTGGTGGTTGTTCATAGACTTTTCACGTGACCCGAAATTTGGGACGTGACAGTAGTGGTAGGGGTGATGGTGTGAGGAGTGAATGGTATATTAGAGATAATTTTGGTATGAAAAATATTAAATAGGACTTAATGGAATATAATTCTTAGTTGGAACTTATTGGAATACAAGTTGGTTAAATGGGACCTAGCTCAAAATCTCTCATTTATTTAATGTTGTGCGCATGTGTCTTTTATTTTACATAGTATTTAATCTAGTGTGTAGTATTTGGTTTACACACATAAAATCATATTAATAATTTTTGTAGAATATAAATTTTTTATTTACAATTTATTAACACATTCATTCATTCATAATTAATCATTAACTACTATATTCGTAAACATAAAGTCTTCCCGGAGTGGTGGTAATTGTTGTAATGCCCTAACTTCCAAGCACGTTGAGACATACATATATGTATAATAAGGGTTATATTAACGCATTCATTCATAATTAATCATTAACTACTATATTCATAAACATAAAGTCTTCCCAACATAACCCACAAAAAAATAAGTGATACAGTCATCCTTCATAATGTTCACAAAAAGACAAGGAAATTTGCTTAAATTTATAACACAAAAAGATTACAAAAAGAAACTTCAATATTCTTTAGGCAATCCCAAAATTCTCATGTTCCTGGTACACGATCTACTAGTCTTCCTAATACTGAAGTTCTCCCTCTCCACCTGCGGCATAACACCGTGAGCCGAAACATAGAAGTAAACTCTAAAATCCTACTAGTTTAACTCCAAATGCAATCCAACTAAGTATCATTCTGCAATAAAATTTTCATTTATTCAACAGTTAAAGACTTAGCCAAGATTTATAAAAGCATGATATTCATCTAGATAAACAAGATATGACAAGGATGTAGAAGATGTAATGTTGATGGATGTTATGTATATGCCCAACCTAACCATAAACCACAACTAAGAAGAGAATTCCATCTCGGGAATCCAAGAGATGTCTTGCATTAGACAAATTGAATAGTAAAGCCATCATTTGAGCCTCATTGTGAAAGATAACCACTTCACCCGGTTACGTACCATAACTGTTTTATTCAATCACAATGGTGTGGGGTCCAGTGCCAACCATGGGACTCATTCTAGAAGTTACCACCTTAAGAGTCGTGATACTTTTGCGAGTGTTAACCCAAAGTTTAAGGTAAGATACATCAAAAAGAAGGGACGTACCCATCCAAGAGTAGACTTCATTGAACAAATTGATTACTGAGCCATCAATTGAGCCTCGTTGAGAATAATAACCACTCAGCCGGGTTTCATACCCAAACAGTTTTATTCAAACACAACGGCGTAGGGTCCATTGCTAACCATAGGACTTATCTTGGCAATTCTCAACTAAAGAGTCATGATGTGTCCATTAATATCAACCCAAAGTCTGAGGTATTAATATTCGAAAAGCTAGAAATGTTCCTATGGTGTCTGACATGGCTTTACCTCAAAAGAACAATTATCTACACCTAGAACGCACCTTGGGTGTTTAACATGTAATCACATTTCAAATTTTTACAAGTTTTATACACCAAAGATGCTCTAGACCAAGAAACAAGGGTATGATTGACTCCCAAGCAACATACCCATTGACCATGATAAAGATAACTCACAATGTACAAGGTATGATCTACAAGATGCCCCCAAATGCAACTAATATAATGTTCATGTACAGCTACTCTTAAACATAGGGTACAACCATTTAAGCATGATGTACAACAGTTCAAGATATGTGCTAAAATAATATTTTAAATCATGAAATTGTACACAAAGTCATCACCTTTAGTCAATCAACCACACACCTAGGTCTCAAATTAATAATTGATTTAATCAACACTTAGGTTTTTAAGTCTAGCTTTTAACTAAAAAATTCAGCATTTCTAACAGAGTTTGGGACACACTTTAGGGGTACCTAGATTTCAAATTAAATTCTGATTTTTGCTCATAAAGTAGTTCAAAATGTCCTTAACAGTTCTTATGAAAAACACTTTGGCTAATTCTCATTATTTCTAGGTGATTTAATCCTTACTAGAAATTGTGCTACGGCAGCTCTAAGCTTTAAAAAACAAAATACTACCAATAAGGCTGACAAAGGAAAATTTGTTTGGAGTACCAAATAGGCTTTAAATGTTCTCATTTTTGGATATGTTCTAGTTTAAGATGTCCCCTAAAACTATTGTGACGAATTCTTAGTAGAGTTCTTAAGAAATATTTAAGATTTTTCCTTCCTAAGAAAATGTGTTAAGTCAGCATTGTAAAACTCTGTGTTAGTGATTTTCAGCATTTAAAACAGAAAGTATAGAAATTATTGGGGAATTAAACTAACTCTGTTATTTCTCAATTTTTACAGCAACTAGACCTTGAATTCTAATGAAAATCTCATGAAGGACACATTTTGGTTTGAGTAATAAAAACATGAATTTTGGGTCTCACGAAAAAGTTGAACAAACTTGATTTTGAATCATTGGAAAAGGGCAGCCAATTGAAAAAGGCTTTTGAATGACCAAAACTTAACAAAACAACCTTAATTTTGGTGGGTAGGTAGAAAAATATGTTAACTACAACTTTCGTGAAGGGACAAAGCTTGGATCACATTTTAAAATGGTGTTTTGGCCTCTGAAACAGAAGCTGGCCAAGATTTGACATGTTTTGGAAAAAAATTCATAACTCAAGATTTATAAGCTCAAATCAGTCCAAACTAATTTTATATGAAAGTTAACTTCCAAATCTAACTCTGGATATAAAATTTAACCATAGGAGATTCTTCTATATTTTATTATCATTTTTCAAAGAGAGGTCCAGTAAGCAAAAAATTTTAAAACTTAAGATTGGCTAGTTACTTCATCCTCTGACTTCTTGCGTGGCTTGAATTTGATTTTATTCTTTACATGTATGATAATAAACTTCAAAAACAATATCTCCAGGAACTAGATATGTAAAAATAAGCATGCAATAGCTCAACCACGATGAAAAACATCAAAACAGTCCCAAATCTTAGTTTTGACGCCTTTATTTACTTGATTTAATTCTTGTTCTTGATTTTATTTTAAGAATGGTGAAGGAAGATTTGAGTTGAGTGAGAGGAGAGAGATTTAAGACTTTACTTACGTTGAAGATTGATTTCATAGGTTGAAGGATGGTAGGACTTAGCTTTAGTGTCCCCAAAATGTCTTTCTTCTTCTTCCCTCTTCTTGTTTCTTCTTCTTTTCTCATAAAAACTTGGAAATTTTTGGAGACCATAAAAAAATCTGGTTTGGGAGCTCTCCTCTCTCTTGGCCAAAAATGGAGGAGCCATGGTGGTGGTTTTAAACTTGAATTTTAGTGGAGGCTTCGTGATGAATGTGCTATGGTGTAAGACATGCAAGAATTCTTATTGGTTGGGCTAGAGGTGGGAACGATGTGTGCAAGAAAAGGAGAGAGAGAGAGAGAGGATGGGGGACTTCGGCCATTAGGGTTTCTCCTTAGAAAATCAAATTTTGTAACTTCATTGCATTATATATGTAAGTGTTTTAATGATATATTTACACTATATTGTTCAAGAAAATATTTTAAAAATTAACTTAATGTATGTTTTTTGTCTTTTTTTTCTATGGAATTGAGTTAGTTTAATAATTTTGTGATTAGTTAATTGCTCTTGTAATTTATAATTATTATTGCATCATTTGATTATTTATTTGTTGACATGCAAGTTAAATTAAACTCTTTTATTAAGATGTGTCAAGTTGACTTTAAATGACGATTTGGTGTGTGTGGGTTTTAATTATTAGTTTTACTTTTGCTAGACATATATTTTTATATTGGTAGCATCTTTATTTGTTTAAACATTTTTAGGCTATGATGATACTTAATTTGTACATTTTTTTTTCTTAATTTTGAGCATAAAATGAAAAAAAGGACACAAACTCCTAGGTATAACCTGCCTTGGAGGGGCATTTTAGTCATTTCCATTGTTATTTTATCTTTTACTCCTTGTTTGAATTCAAAAGAATGAGTTAAGATTGTCCATGTGTCAAAATTTAGATTTTTAAAGAATTCTTTTATTCTTTTGGGCAAAAAGGTAATTTTATCATTTTATGTGATTTTAGGGTTTTTGAATTAATGATTAAGAGAAATTTTGTTATTTCTGAGATAAATTTTTTTTCTCATATTAGGGTTTTTACTTCCTAAGGTCTAAATTCTCAGGTTTTGATTTCCCTAGGTCTTTAACCTCATTGTGTTCTAAGATTCTTTTGGCTTACCGTTACTAAACTTATAATCTAAAATCCCGTTCTTACAATCTACCTCCCTTAAAATAAATTTTATCTTTGAAATTTTGCAGCGTACCTTCATCTAAGAAAAGTCGTGGACAGCTCACCCTCATTGCTTTTTCCCGCTCCCATGTTGATTCTTTGACTCCATAGTGACACCAGAGAATACGTACAAGTGGGATTGTCTTTCCTTCAAGAAACTTATTGTGCCGATCGAGTGTCTTTACCGGCCTTTCTTCAAATGTGGCATCCTCGTCAATAGAAAGCTCTTCCCAGTTAAGAGTGTGGGCATGATCAAGTTCATACTTCCGTGGCATCGATACATGGAATACATTGTGGATATTTGCGAGCTGTGGAGATAGAGCTAAACGGTAGGCTACTTCTCCAACTCTAGCTAGGATTTCGCATGGTCCGATGTATCTTGGAGATAGTTTTCCTTTCTTTTCGAAGCGTATTACTCCTCATTGTGGTTGGATCTTTAGGAACATATGATCCCCTACGCTGAACTCGAGGGCATTCATCTCTAATCAGCATAACTTTTCTGTCTGTTCTACACTTTGGCAATTCGTTGGCAATTCAGTCTAATCTTTTCGGTTGTCTCATACACCAAATCCAGTCCTAGTAAGGTGGCTTCTTCTGTTTCTGTCAAGTAGGTCGGCAATCGGCAGGGTCTTCAATAGAGAGCTTCGTATGAGGGTATACCGATGTCGGCTTGGTAACTATTGTTGTAGGAAAACTTGACTAACGGTAAGCGTCTTTCCTAACTTCCCTTAAGATCAATAATGTAGTCTCGTAGCATGTTCTTTAGAGTTTAAATTATACACTAAGACTGTTCGTCCATCTGAGGGTGGAAAGCGATGCTAAAACAAAGCTCCGTCCCTAGAGTAGCTTGTAGACTTTTCTAAAATTGCAATGTGAAGCGTGGATCTTAGTCAGACATGATAGAGACTAGAATCCCATGAAGGCTGACGATCTCACGAATGTATTTCTTGTTAGGGTTGTATACTAAAAATTATGGTTTTTATTTTTAGTATTTAATTTTATTTATTAATAAAATTAGTTTTTTTCCATTTTATGAGAATCTTAATAAACAATGTATACATTTCATTATTTATTATGTTGTACATGGGTGCCTTTTATTCTACGTAGTATTTAATATGATGTGTAGAATTCAACTTATACACAAAAAAATAAATTATAGGTTCTTGTAGATGAAATTAGTTCACAATCTTAGATGAAATTGAACGCACTATCAGTACGACTGTAGTATACTATTTTAGTAGGTCTGTCTTGATTACAGAGAACGGTAATTATTTCGATAATTGTTCCGACTCATTGTGCTAGTAAATTTTGTGTGTATTGAACATGACCTAGTTGTGGTAATTAATTTTGTATTGAATATATAAATTAATTTGCGCCGCATGATTATTATGAGTGCTTATACTCTTAATCTCGAAAGAATTATTAAACAAATATATTTAATATTTATTATTTTAATTTATCAGAGAGTGCAATCTTTTATGGGTCTATAATCCCGATGAGGTGGATAACGATATTAATTATATAGTGGATATTAATTATTGACAGAATTCACGTCCCGAAATATCGGGATTGATGATACCTCCTTAAAGAAACTTTTAAATTTTGACCGAGCCAAACCCTGTAAGTGGACTTTATAATCCGACATGTTGAATAAATTAAGCGGAAGGTCTTAAGAAATTTTGAATAAGTCGATTAAATATAATTGTCAGTAATTTAATTTAATCGAGAGAATTTGTAATCTTAATGTGGGGAGAATAAATAAACTTTTAATAACAGATGCTCGAATATTTTGGTTTTGGGAATAAAGTTGTGAGTGAAATTATAATTCTTTAATAGAATGAATTATAATTTATATTTTTATAAAATTACTTTTGAGTTGAGGTAGATTTCATAATTTCATTAGTAACTTGCATCTTATTTACTCCACAAGTCCCTATTGTAGCTTATTTAAATGCGATTATAAACCCTGACGTCATAATTCATTATTATTCAGTAAGTGAAAAGGTGGCTAGAGTTTCCACGTTCTTTGAAAAACTAAGCCTAATCAATATAGGTTTTGAAGAACACGGAGAACGTAGCCCACACTACAATCGAGGTCTAGCATTCAAGAATACAATAGAAGGCTTGTGTTGGAGATTTGATTAGAAGTTAAAAACTACGGCAGATTGTTGACTAAAAATTGTTGCAGCAACCGAAATCAATCCAACGAGATTTCAAAATGTATAATCCTGAAACTAACTTGGAGAGTATTATCGAGTTTTATTTTTGATTGTTCGATATCAAAAATTTTAATCTAGAGTAGTTTCGGCATTTGTTCGTCTGGATTATTTTCTACTAAAATCATAGACATAATCTTAGAATCTTGGCAATGTACCCCAACAATTGGTGTAAAAATCCGTACTAAAAATATGAATAGAAAAGAAAGTACATCTCAAAATAAACAAATTCTCGAACCTAATTTTTGTAAAAAGAACCGACCAAGATGTCTAACCTTCTCGAGCTCAAGACCCGGGATAAAGTGAGACCAATAACACCTTAATGTTGTGGTTAAAAAATTCAAATCTCTAATCCAAGTCAAGCTAAATCATAGATTAGGCCCGAAAAGCCAAAAATGAACCTATGAGAAAAATTTTCTAAAATTCTCTTACAGTAAAATAAAAGAAATTATTATTAAAAAAAGAGAGCATTAATGGCCGACCACCTTGGAGTTTGTGCTCAAACTTGGTGGCCAAGTTTGGTTGAGTCAAGTTTAGCTAACTAACCATAGTTTGCCAAGCTTCTTCAAGAAGCTTCGTCCACTAGGCTTTTTCTATAAAAGGAACCATCCCCTTCACTCCCAACTCTTCCAATTTCGGTCACCTTGAGAGAGAGAGAGAGAGAGAGAGAGAGAGAGAGAGAGAGAGAGCAGAAGAATGGATGGGCCATCTGGAAGTATGCAAGACAAAGGAAAAAGACCGATGGAGGCCCCAAGGGTTCTGGCATGGGTTTTTGCTATTACACACTAAGATGCTCAGGTTAAGCCCGATGTGGTGACATGTACATTTACCGCTTTTAATAAAGATGCATATATTCTGATAAACCCTAGATCAACATACTCATTTGTATCACCCACTTTCATAACACAGGTAGATGCTATAAAGATGGAACCTCTTGACTGCCTGATAATTACAGCTACATCTATAGAGGAAGAAGTAGTAATTAAAAGTGTATACAGGAATTGTGTGTTGAAGGTAGGAAATAGGGATATATTGGTAGATTTGATGCCTTTGAACATGATAGGTTTTGACTTAATTCTTGGGATGGATTGGTTATCATCCTACTATACGTCGTTAGATTATTTTAGGAAAAGAGTAATTTTTAGGGTACCCGGGGAGAAGGAATTTGTATTCCAAAGGGACAAGGGTAGAACACTTATTCATGTCGTGTCGACCATTAAGGCATCCAAGATGTTAAAAAAGGCCTACCACGGGTTTTTGGCACACGTGGTGGACATAGAGATAAAAGAAAAGAAGCTTTCAAAAGTGCCAATCGTTTATGAGTTTCTAGACATTTTTCCGAAGGATTTATCGGGATTACCCCCAGGCCGAGAAGTGGAGTTTACGATTGACCTCTACTCGGGCACGGTGCCCATATCTATTCCTCCTTATAGATGTCTCCTACTAAATTGCTAGAGTTGAAGGAACAATTATAGAAATTATTGAACAAGGGATTCGTCAAACCTAGTGTCTCACCATGGGGAGCACCTGTGTTATTCGTGAGGAAGAAAGATGGAATGCTAAGAATGTGTATCAATTATTGACAATTGAATAGACTGACCGTCAACAACAAGTAACCCTTACTTAGGATAGATGACCTGTTCGACCAATTGTAAGGAGCCAATGTGTTCTCAAAGATTGACTTGAGGTCAAGATACCATCAATTGAAAGTACGAGAGTTAGATATATCCAAGACTATTTTTAGGACTTGTTACGGGCATTATGAATTTTTTATGATGCCAATCGGGTTGATGAATGCGCCTGCGGTTTTCATATACCTGATGCATCGGGTCTTTAGAAGTTTTCTAGACCAATTCATAATTGCATTCATAGACGACATTCTGATATATTCTCGGAGTGAGGAAGAAAACAGGGAACATTTGAGAATTTCTTTGTAGATCCTGAAAAACCATAAATGTATGCAAAGTTTGGTAAGTGTGAGTTTTGGTTAAATCAGGTGGTTTTTTTGGGTCATGTTATATTCGGGGAGGGAATTCAAGTGGACCCAACACAGTAAAAACAGTAGTCAATTGGAGAAGGCCAACTAGCCTGATAGAGATACGTAGCTTTTTGGGGTTAGCTGGTTATTAACGGCGTTTTATTCAGAATTTTTCCCTAATTGCGAAACCTTTGAGTCGATTGACTCAGAATAATGTAAAGTTTGAGTGGTCCGACCAATGTGAACGTAGTTTTCAAGAGTTGAAGTTTAAACTAGTGTTAGCACCTTGCTTATCCTCCCGTCAGGCAATGAGGGTTTTGTTGTTTTTAGCGACGCGTCACACCAAGGTTTATGTTGTGTTCTGATGCAACATGAAAAAGTTATTGCCTACGCGTCCAGATAGTTGAAATCTCAAGATAAGAATTACCCTACCCATGATATAGAGCTAGCCGCAATTTTCTTTGCACTCAAGATATGGAGACACTATTTGTACGGTGTCCCTTGTGAGATCTTTACAGATCACTAGAGCTTGAAGTATATTTTCACTCAGAGCGAGTTAAACTCGAGGTAGTAGAGGTGGATGGAGTTAATTAAGGACTATGATTGCACGACCCACTATCATCTGGGGAAGGCCAATGTGGTAGCAGATGCCCTGAGCTGAAAATCATCTTGATGTGTAGCACACCTTTGAACAGTACAAAATGGTACTTTTTTTGAAATGCAGACGCTTAAAACCAACCTTATAGTAAGAGAGAATGGATGCCTATTGGAAACTCTTAGCGTAAGGCCAACCTTATTAGACCAGATTCGAGCAGCTCAATTAGCAGACAATCAAGTAGACAAGATAAGAGAAAAAGTAAAGGCTAAAGGGAAGAGGAAATTTAATGTTTGGGATGATGTCTTGTGGTTTGGCCATAGATTGTATGTGCCCAACAACAAGGAGTTTAGATGAAGCACATAACTAAGCGTACACCATGCACTCGGGAAGTACGAAAATGTATAAAGATTTGAAGGAAAAATACTGGTGGAGTGAGATGAAGAAGGGCGTGGTGGACTTTATGGCAAGATGCTTAGTATGCCAACAAGTTAAGATTGAATACCAGAAGTCGGCAGGATTATTATAGCCTTTACATGTGCCTGAGTGGAAGTGGGGACACATTACCATGGATTTCGTAACCGGACTACCTCGATCACCCAAGGGGAATGATCCTATCTCGGTAATTATTGATAGGTTGACAAAGTTAGCTCACTATCTACCAATAAAGATGACATTTTCTATGGATCGGTTCACACGACTTTGTATTGATGAGATCGTTCGGTTGCATGGGGTGTTAGTTTCTATAGTATTGGATAGAGATCCACATTTTACGTCCAGGTTTTGGCCAAGTCTATAAGAGGCGTTGGTAACTACTCTAAAGTTTAGCACAACCTTTCATCTGTAGACTAACGGTTAATCGGAGAGGACAATCCAAACCTTAGAAGATATGCTCAGAGCATGCATTTTAAACTTTGCTGGAAGCTGGGAGGAACACTTGTTGCTGATCGAGTTCACATATAACAATAGTTTCCAGTCAACTATAGGAATGACTCCTTACGAAGCGTTGTATGGTAAGAAATGTTGAAGCCCAATTTGTTGGAAAGAAGTTGGAGAGAAGAAATTACTTGGACTCGAGATAGTCCAAATCACTACTGAAAAGATAAAATTAATTCGAGAGAGATTGAAGCAATCCCAAGGCAGGCAGAAGAGTTATGTAGATAATTGGAGACACAACTTGGAGTTTGCAGTGTGAGACCGTGTGTTCCTAAAGATATTGCCATGGAAGGGAGTGGTGCGATTTGGAAAGAAAGAAAAACTGAGTCCTAGATACATTGGACCATAAGAAATCATCAAGAGAGTTGGAAGCATGGCATATCAATTAGCCCTGCCACCAAATTTCACAAGAATGCACGATGTATTCCACGTTTTGATGCTAAGGAAATACATACCAGACCCTTCTCATGTGTTAACAACGCAGCTTATTCATCTGAAGCCCGACTTTACATATGAAAAGGAGCCATCAGAAATACTAGACAGGAAAGAACAAATCATGCGAAGCAAAGTCATCCCTCTAGTGAAAGTGTTGTGGCGTAGTCACTCCGTGGAAGAAGTCACTTGGGAGCGAAAAGAATATATGCGAAAGAAGTATCCACATCTCTTCGAGCAAGGAATGTAAATTTCAAGGATAAAATTTCTTAAATGGGGTAAATTTTAATAACCCGTACTCAAGATAGGAATAGAAGAGAAAGTGCATATCAAGACAAATGAATTCTCAAACCTAATTTCTATAAGAAGAGCCGACCTAGCCGTCTAATCTTCTCGAGGCTGAGACCTGGGATAAAATGAGACCAATATAACTCTAATGTTATGGTTAAAAAATTCAAATCTCTAAATCCAAGTCAAGCTAAATCATGGATTAGAAATTGAAGCTAAGAAATGAAGCTATGAGAATTTTTTTAGGAATTCTCTTACAATAAAATAATAAAAAATTATTATTAGAAAAAAAGAGAGCACTAGTGGCCGGCCACCTTGGAGCATGTGCCCAAACTTGGTGGCCAAGTTTAGTTGACTCAAGGTTAGCTAACTATCAATAGTTTGCAGAGCTTCTTTAAGAAGCTTCATCCACTAGGCTTTTTTTATAAAAGGAACCAACCTCCTTCACTCCCAACTCTTCCATTTTCGGTCACCTTGAAGGGGAGAGAGAGAGAGAGAGAGAGAGAGAGAGAGAGAGAGAGAGAGAGAGAGAGAGAGAGAGAGAGAGAGAGAGAGAGAGGGAGAGAGAAGAAAAGAAGAAGCAAGAAGAGGAGGAAGAGGTTGGAGAGGTTTTCTAAAGCCAAGTCCTATCTACAAGGTTGAGAACCAAGAAACCTGAAGTAAGTTTCCATCAAAACCTGAATCGAACCTTGCTCAAAAATCTCCAATCTCATCTCAAATCACGAGACATGTCCAAAAAAAACCCAAATTCAAGCTATGCATGTAGAGATGAAACTAGGCTCTTAAGTGGTGTTATTAATCAGAAATTCTGCTTGCTGGACCTACATTTGAAAAATCATAACTACATATAGAAAATTCATCTAAGGTTTTGTTTTATGTTCAGATTTATATTTTTGTGTTATTGCTCATATAAAATTGATTTGAACTGATTTGAGTGCATAAAACTCGAAATATTATTTTTTTACCAAAACATGTCAATTTTAGACTAGCCTCTATTATGGAGGTAAAAACCTTATTTTAGAACGAGAATGGAGCCTTGGTTTCTTCATCAAAGTTGTAGCTAGCATGTCTATCTATCTACCCAGCAAACACGAGCCTCATTTGTTGAGATTTGTTTTTTCAAAACCCCACTGTAACTTGTTATTCATGTTTAGTGATTTAAATAGCTTGCTGTCAAACCTTTTTGTGTTACCCAAAACTCCTATTTTTAGTGATTTATTCCAAAAGTGCTCTTCATGAAAAATGTTTGGGACATTTTGATCTAAATGTCGTCCAAAAATCAAGTTCATTAGCCTCTGTTTGGTACCTCAAATTATTTTTGAACTCTCTATTATTTCTGTTGGAAGTTCACCTCTGCTGAGTTTTGAAATGCTGATTAAACCCACTTTCTTTAATAAGTTGTTTCTTAAATATTTTCAAAAGAATCACCCTGAGCACTCTTCATAAAAAAATTTAAGGGATATCTTGACCTAAAATATATCCAAAATTCAGCTTAAAAGAACCTATTTTGATGCCCCAAATTCATAACCTTCTAAGAGTCTTTTTCTTAGCAAAATATAAAGTGTTGCTGAAGTGATTTCTTTTGCAAAGGCCAAATCACCTAAAAGCCTTAGGATTTAGCCTAAGTGTTCTTCATGAGAGTTGTAGAGAATATTTTAATTTATCTTGTGACAAAAAAATAAAAACCTAATTTAAGGTCTAAGTACCTCAAAAACTTGCTACAAGTTGTAATTAAGTTTTTGAATTTTTAGAAAAAAGTGATAAAAATGGTCAAATTAAATCCTTAAGCAAGCTAAGGTTTAAGAATGTGCTTAGTATCTTTTAGTCCTAAAAAGGGGATATAACTATGGTCCGTAAAAATTGTAGGATCATTCAAATGTCTGAATCATTTTAGTTCTTCGTGTTCTAAAGAGTAGAATCTCGCGTATACGGTTAAATTGTGTTTTGCTTGTTAGACACGGAGGACTTGTTACTCGGGGGTCAAGTTTAGCTTATTGGCGAAGGCTCGATTTCTTGCAGGCGTAAGATAAAGTGAGAGTGTTTAGCTATCATCTTGAACGATAACATGTGAATGATGCTTTAAATGCGGCGATGTTCATGTTTTCAACTATGCCAAGTTTTGATGAGTGATATTATGAAATTTATGTTTTTCAAATGCCATGATATTTTCAACTCAAATGTGCTATCTATGATCTTTTGAAGAAGCATGTATGTGAAAGATGTTTTTATAAATTGTTACCAATGTTGCGTTATTGTTCCAAAGTGCCAAGTTATAAGGATTTTCGGCCCTTTATATCCCGTTAGGGGAGGTTACCCAATTATGGATTTTTAATTTGTCCTTATAAGGGAGGTTTCCCGTTGAGCAAGAATTTTTGCCTTAAAGACTTTTGGGTTGAGTCATAGGTTATAGCACATACCATTCGTGCCTGGGGGAGAGTGTCCCTCATTCCATCATATCCCTATCCGTGCATCGAGAATTAAGATTACGGTACCGTCAGAACTCCCAATCGTGAGGTTAACGACTACTTGGACACTATTAGGGTTTAGGTTTGGCTATGGAAAAGTGGTTTCGTTAAACTGTGGCGGTTGAGCCAAGATACTTTTTGCCATATTGAGAAAGTTCTATATAACTTGTGATATTTTTATGATGAAGCAAATGCATCAGTTTTTACGCTTATGTGGAAAGTATGAATAACTATTTTCAAAAAGTGTTTTCATTTATCTTTAACTGAGTAATTGTTGTTATTTTATTCATGATAATGCTAAATGCACTCTCCTGTAACCTCTGTGGTTGCAGATGACAAGAATGGCTAGGAGTTAGTCCACCACAGGCGTCATCTTGCTACTTCGTAGCCGAAGTCAGCTGTCATTTTGTTTAGTTTCTTTAGTATAGTTTTGTACCTAAAGAAACGCCGTTTATTAAGAATTGAAGATTATATTTTTAAAGACGAGTTGTATGTCCTTGGGATGGTGTATCCCTAGAAACTTATGTTTACCATCTTTCTTTTATGAAGGCTTGTGGTTGTTTTGAAGTAAATGTTTTGTCTCTTACTAAAGTTTTAAGTTTTGCCTTTTTCTGAGGCCACCGGGTCTACGGCGGGATTATACCCCACTGCACAGGTCAAGTACCTTGCAGGAGCAGGGTGTGACAATTGGTATCAGAGCCGTTTTTGATTTTGCATGATTGAATTATGGGTGCGAGTAGATTTGGATTTTACTAACTTTGTTTTATAGGCAATCTGATCCCAACTTTTAAAGGTCAATATGTTTGCATGTTTGACTATATAAAGTTTATAGATTATTAAATGCTTAATCTTTTTTCTACGAGTTTTTGGTCATGGTAGATTGATTGTGAACTCCTCAGACGCATAGGATCAATGTAAAAATTATTATTTTTTGATTTCAAGATGTTGTATTTTGATTTTATGTAATTGAAAGTCAAAAAAATGAAGAATGATGAAGAATGCAGTAGTGGAAGACAAGGGCTCGACGGGACAACGGTGCAAGATGCGTAGCGTGCAGGGGCGCAGGCATGGCGCTTTGCGTTGCAGCGGCGGTGTGGCCAGGCGTGGTGGCAACGGCGGCTAGGTGCGGCGTGTTGGGGTAAATTGCCAAAATCCTAAGATTATGTCTATGATTTTATTAAAAAAAACAACTCGGATGGGTAAATGCTGAAACTAACTCCAGATTAAGATTTTTGATATCGAACAATTAAAATAAAACCCAGTAACACTTTCAAAATTAGTTTTAGAATTATACTTTTTGAAATCTGGTTGGATGATTTTGGTTACTGTAACAATTTCTAGTCAATAATTCACCGCAGTTTTTAACTTCTAGTCAAATCTCCAACACAAGTCTTCTGCTATGTTCCCGAATGTTAGAACACAAATAAAACGTGGAGTTTAATCTATCGTGATCTATAAAACCTGCTTAGTCACCTGTTCTTTGGATTCACAAGACGTGAAAACCCTATAACAGATTTTTGATTAACTGGCGACTAAGTTTTATAACTGCATATAAATAGGCTACAACAGGGACCTGTTGAGTAAATAAGACGTGGGCATCTAATGCAATTATGAAATTCTATCTCAACCCATAAGTAGTTTCATAAAAACATAAATTATAATTCATTTCATTAAAAAATTATGATTTCACTCCCAACCTTATTCTCAAAACCATAGTATTTGACCTCCTGTTATTAAATGCTTATTTATTTTCCTCACATTAAGATTATAGATACTCACCGATTAAATTAAATTACTGACAATTATATTTAATCAATTTTTTTAAAAAATTTTTAAGACCTTCCGCTTAACTTATTTTATTGTCGGATTATAAAATCCATCAATAGAATTTGGCTCGGTCAAAATTTATAAATGTTCATAAGGGAGTATCATCAATCTCGATTTTTTGGGATGTGAATTCCGTCAATAATTAATATTCAGTATATAATTAATATCATTATTCAATTCATCAAAATTATAAATTCATAAAAGATTGCACCTCTAATAAATCAAAACAACAAATATTAAATATACGCAAATAATAATTATTGCGGGATTAATAGTATAAGCACTCATAATAACCATGTATGTGAATTAATTTATATAGTCAATACAAAATTAATTACCCTAATTAGTCTTGTTTAATGCACACAAAGTGTACTAGCACAATGAGTTAGAATAATTATCTAATTATCGTTCCCCGTAATCAAGACAAATATACTAAAATATTATGCTACAGTCATACCGACGATTTGTCCAATTCTATCTAAAACTGTGAATTAAAAACTTACATTCTGCAAGAACCTTTAATTTGGTCTTCTATTTATAAACCGAACGCAACACACCAGATTAAATACTATGTGCACCACATTAAATAAATAATGAAATGCATACATTGCTCATTGAGATTTTCATAAAATAAAAATTAATTTTATTACTTAAACTAAAACCATAGTTTTTAGTATACAACCCTTATAATCTTCCACTTATACTCAAAATCATGCTGCCATACACCTAGCTTTTAAGCCCTCTATATGACTGTCAAAAGTCTTAGCTTGTAAGTTTTTTGTAAAAAAATTTGTAATGTTGTCTACTGATTCAATCTTAGCCACGGCTACATCACCTCTCTGTACGATCTCTCATATTAGGTGATATTTAGGCTCGATGTGTTACACCTTCCAAGGTAAACACATATCCCAATATAGAACTTTGAGAATCTTTATTTGATTGAAGATTTGAGTCTATGTATCCTAAAGGTACTAGATTATCTGCTTAGTAAACCAACATTAAATTCCTAGTCCTTTTCAGGTACCTGACTCTATGTTTTACCATTGTTCAATGCTCATGTCTTGGATTATACTGATATCTGCTAACTATGCCGACGACAAAACTGATGTCGGGTCTAGTGCAAAGCACATCATACATGAGGCTTCCTACTGCCAAAGCATAAGGATCCGCCTTCATTTTTTCTATCTCATCAAGTGTCTTAGGACATTGATCCTTGGATAGAGTGATTCTATGCTTGAAAGAGATAAACACATTCTTAAAATCTTGCATGCTAAAACGAGTAAGGACGGTATCAATATAAGTAGCTTGTGATAAGCCTAACATCCTCTGTGTTTGATCTCGCACAAGCTTGATCCTAGAAATGTGATTGGTTTCTCCCAAGCCTTTCATATCGAACTCGCTAGATAATCATACCTTCACCGAAGATAACACCTCTACAATATTTTCGATGAGCAAGATATCATTCACGTAAAGCAGTAAAAATACCACCGCGCTTCCATCTTGTTTCTTGTACACACAAGACTCGTTAGGACGTTGATAAAAACTATAAGACTTAATGGCTTGATCAAACCAAGTATTCCAAGACTTATATGTCTGCTTAAGTCCATAAATGGATCTTTTAAGCTTGCACAACATGTGCTCCTGGCCCTTTGCTATGAAACCGTCTGGTTGTACCATGTAGATACACTCGTTAATACTTCCATTAAGAAACGTTATCTTGACGTCTATTTATCAAATTTCGTAATCAAAATGAGCCGCAATGGATAAGAGAATTTGGATAGACTTAAGTATGGCTACCAGTGAAAAGGTCTCCTCATAATCGATCCATTCTTTCTGAGAAAACCCTTTCGCAACAAACCTACTTTTGAAGGTTTTCACCTTCCCATCAGCTCCTCTCTTCTTCTTATAGATCCACTTGCATTCGATGAATTTTATCCATTTGAATGGTTCTATAAGTTTTCAGACCTGATTAGAGTACATAGACTCCATCTTTAAATTCATAGCCCTTTTCTATAATACTCCATCTCTTAACGTTGGAATAATAAATAATCATTTAAATAACAGGAACTCGAAATACTACAGTTTTGATAATAAAGTTGGGAGCGCAATTATAATTCTTTAGTAAAAAGAATTATAATTTATGTTCTATGAAATTACTTCTGGGTTAAGATAAGATTTTATAATTACATTAGGAGCCCACATTTTATTTACTCCACTGGTCCCTACTGTAGCCGATATATATGTTGTTATAAAACCTAATGTCACAATTAATCATAATTAGTCAGTTAACTTGGTGGCTAGGGTTTTCATGTCTTTAAACCTAAGTCGAATTAACAAAGGTTTTTAAAAAATATGAAGAACGTAGCCTATACTACGATCGAATTCTAGCATTTGGGAATACATTAGAAGGCTTGTGTTGGTGATTTGACTAGAAGTTAAAAATCGCGACGGATTGTTGACTAAAAATTGTTACTGCAATCGAAATCAATCCAACTATATTTCAAAAGGTATAATCCTAAAACTAACTTTAGGAGTATTATCGAGTTTTATTTTTAATTATTAGATACAAAAATCTTTAATCTGGAGCCAATTTTGGCGTTTACCCATCTGAATTGCTTTTGACTAAAATCATAGACATAATCTTAGGATCTTGACAATTTGTCCCAACATTTTTTACTCAGGGCCTCCAGCTTCTCAGACGTTCGAATAGGCAGAAAGTGCATAGCAATCGAGATAAGGGTAGTGCCAGGTTAAAGCTTAATTGAGAATTCGATCTCGGTGCAGCGGGAGTCCAGGTAACTCCTTATGAAACATAACCGCATGCTCACATATAACTCGTGGTAGTTCTATTTTTGGCTGGGTGTTCACACTGGCAAGCATGCTGGCTAACCTTTTCGTAAAGTCGCTAGTATAAACATCGCCTCGTTAACAGGCGTAAGAGTATCTCGTTGCTCTCCTTGGATTTGTACTACGATTCCATCCTCTGCATATTCCCAAATCTTCTTCTGGTAACAGTTGATGAGGGCTTGGTGTGTAACAATCTGAATTCCTAAAACTAATATAAATGAAAGTATGAATCGAAGTTAACCAGTATGTTAGCTACAAAAAGGAACTCTGAACCTAACTCCTTGAAGGAGATCTAAACTAAACTTAGAGACTTCTTGAACCTGAGAATTAAGATGGGCTAAACCTAGTGCTGGTTTAAAGTTACAAAGTTGGGAGCACAAGTCCTTAAGCCCAATAAAAAAAAAATACAAAGTTTGGCCTAAAGGTTAGCTAAGGCCCATTTATTCACTAAAGCCCAAACACACACAAGGCCCAAGACTAATAATGAGGCTCAAGTAAGAAGAATGACCCAACTCAAGTAAGGCTCAAATTATATAATTTAGGCCGACAAATTTTTTTAAAAAAGTCCATGAATTAAGCCCAACTAAAAAATCTAAGAAAATGCCCAAAATTTTAATCCATAAATTATTAAATACAAAAATAAAATAATTAAAATAAATATAAAAAAGAAAAAAGAAAACCCCCATGTGGTTGGCCACAAGGGGAAATGTGCCCAAAAAGTATAACTTCTGGACTTTTGATGAATTTTGATAGATTTTAGGATTTGTCTTGGTGCCCAAACAAATCTTGTACTATTTGGAGACTTTTTTGTATCAATTTAGCAGTTTTGCATAGATTTAATATTTTTAAATTCCACTTATCATATTTTAAACTAAAATCCTAATTCTTGGAAATTAGGATAATCCTATCTAATAATTATCTTTTGTGCCAAAATATCTTCGTAAATATTATTAACACTTTTCAACTTCTTTTTAACTAAAAGAGTTTTAATCAGCTAAAATTTCTCCCAACTCTTCATCATTACCCCTTTAACAATACATAGGTCTACCAAGTCTATATTGCAAACTAGGTCCCAACCTACCTTTGATAAATTACACTTTAAGTCATTTTAATTACACAACAAGTCCTTACTTCAGCCTATAAATAGAAGACCCCCATCCACCATTTTCCCTTGTTAAATTCGGTCAAGAGAGAATCCTAGAGAGAGAAATTGAGTGTTAAGGTTGTATACTAAAAATTATGATTTTGATTTTAGTATTTAATTTTATTTTTAAATAAAATTAATTTTTCTATTTTATGAGAATATTAATGAGTAATGTATACATTTCATTATTTATTTGATGTTATGCATGTATGCCTTTTATTCTAAATAGAATTTAATCTGATGTGTAAAGTTCGGCTTGTACACGAAAGACCAGATTAAAGGTTTTTGTGAAATATAAGTTTTTGGTTCACAGTTTAGATGGTATTGAACAAACCATTGGTGCGACTGTAGCACAAAGTTTTAATAAACCTGTCTTAGTACAAAGAACAAATAATAGCGTCGTCTATTGTTTCAACTCGCTATGCTAGTACACTTAGTGTGTATTAAATATAACCAAGTTAGAGTAATTAATTTTATACTGACTTTATAAATTAATTTACACCACATGATTATTATGAGTGCTTCTGCTCTTAATTTTAAAATAATTATTATTTGCGTATATTTAATATTTATTGTTTTGATTCACTAGAGGGTGCTATCTTGTATGGGTCAATAATCCCAGTGAGTTGGATAGCGATATTAATTATATGGTGAATATTAATTATTGACAGAATCTACATCCTGATTGATCGGGATTGATGATACCCCCATTAAGAAAGCTTATAAGTTTTGACAGAGTCAAACCCTGCAGGTGAATTTTATAACTCGACAGTCAAATAAGTTAAGTGGAAGGTCTTAAGAAATTCTCGAAGAACCTGATTAAATATAATTGTCAGTAATTTAATTTAATTGGCGGGTATCTGTAATCTTAACGTAGAAAAAATAATAAACATTTAACAACATGAGCTCGAATATTATAGTTTTGAGAATAAGGCTGAGAGTGCAATTATAATTCTTTAGTGAAATGAATTATAATATATGTTTTTATGAAATTGCTTATAGGTTGAGGCAGAATTTCATAATTACATTGGAAGCCCATGTTTTATTTACTCCACAAGTCTATGCTGTAGTCTACATATTTGTTGTTATAAAACCTGACGCGATTTAATTTCATTCTTTCGTTAGTAAGCTTGGTGGCTAGAGTTTTCACGTCTTTGAAACTTTAAGTCAAGTTAAAGAAGGTTTTGACGAACACGATAGATCAAAACCTACATTTTGTTCGTGTTTAGCATTCGAGAATACAGCAGAAAGCTTGTGTCGGAGATTTAACTAGAAGTCAAAAATCGCAGTAGATCGTTGACTGAAAATTGGTAAAGCAACTGAAATCATCCAACCAGATTTCCAAAGGTATATCCTAAAACTAACTTTGGGAGTATTTACCGAATTGTATTTTGATTGTTCGATATCCAAAAAAAAAGTTTTAATCTGAAACCTGTTTCGATGTTTGCTCGTCTGAATATTTTTTGACTAAATCATAGACATAATCTTAGGATCTCGGTAATTTGCCCCAACAATTGGTAGAAGAAGAAGAAGAAGATGATGACGAAGATGAAGAAGAAAGAAGAAGGAAGGAAAAGAAGAAGGTTAATCCCGGAAGGCTAAAGCTTAAGTCCTAACTTCCATAGATCAAAAATTCGAGGTGGGCACTTCTAGAACTATCCTTAACCCTCTCTTCTAAATCCTTTCTACAACATTTAATAACATTTAAAGACCTAAGAATAAGATTAGAAATAAAAAGGTTAAAAAAGAATCAAATAGGAGATAGCCTAGTGGATGCAGTTGGAATGACGCCTTGCGTTTTGATTTCTTTTCTATGAGTTAAACAAGTATATTACGAGGATATTTATACCTCTGGAGTATACTGATTGTGATGTTAAATAACATGTATGGACCCGATATACAAATTAAACAACGATAGGAACAATTTTACCAAAGAAAAACTAAGAAAAAACCACCATATTCAACTTATCCAAATTTTTTGAAGAGCTAAACAGTGTCTTTTTCAAAACTTGTTTTTACTGGAGCTAAATGAGGTTATTATTAGCATGTGTGATTCTTGGTAGAGACTAAAATGTGTCTAATTGCCCCAAATATAATTTTTACGCTTTTACGCCAAATGGAGCAGAAAAACAGCCCACTTTGCCGATTTTTAAAAAATTTCATAAATATTCCATTAGATAAAACTTTATATCTAGAGCTAGGTTTTTGAGTTATTATTCATTTAAAATTTATTTGGAGCGATTTAACTAGACAGTTTTTCCTAAAACTCATTTTTATGAAATAGCATCGTTGTTTGACCTTTTCTGTTCAACGAATTTTTTTCCATATTTAGAAGTATCTCTCAACTTATCTTTCTTCACAAAAAATGTTCCTAACATGTATATCTATCACTCCGTAAAGTTTTGTAGCAAAC
The DNA here is from genome assembly GCA_034768845.1 of Heliamphora exappendiculata. Lineage (NCBI taxonomy): Eukaryota > Viridiplantae > Streptophyta > Magnoliopsida > Ericales > Sarraceniaceae > Heliamphora > Heliamphora exappendiculata. The sequence continues at coordinate 8,738 of JAOTRH010183154.1, read as the reverse complement.
AAATGACGTTTAGTATTTTAAAAGTATTTTACAGTGAGGCCAACAGATTCTGAATCTTTGGTTATTGAAGTTGAGCAACGCTTAGAAAGTGATTTAATATTGCCATGAGTGAGTCTAAGTCTTGGCAAGTGTTTGTTTGACTCCAAGGGCTAATAAAACATCATAAATAATGAGTTTTTTTTTTAAATACTTAAAAGAATAAGATTTGAGCTATCAACAATAGAACCCATCCAAAAATTTGAACATTTTCTTTACCATTTGATAATAGGAGATAGCGACCACCGTTTACGTAATGTTTTGATTACTTGTTAGGTACCGGGGCTTCATTATCAGAGATTTGAATCTTAAACCTTTTAGAGGAGGTGCTTATGTACTATTTAACAATGTGAGAGTGCTTAGATATTATCTTGAATAATTGAACTTGTGATATATCTTTTTAAATGCTTCTATGTTCATGTTGTGAAATCATGAGTTTTTGAATGATAGCATGTAGTGACTTATTTTCAAATGCTATGCTTTTTCGTTTATGCTATCTACACTTTTTGAGGAAGCATGTGTGTTTGAATAATGAATAATAATTATATTATTTTTCTAAAGTATCAAGTTATGTGGGTACCCGACCTGTTATATCTTGTTGAGGGAGGTTACCCAACAATGAGTTTACATTTTTCCTAAAGGGGAGGTTTTCCTGGTAAAGGAAATCATTATCCATCTAAGGTATTTACGAGCTGAATCTCGGGTTTTGCATATACTACTTGTGCTAGATAAAGAATGGCCCTCTTTTCAACACGTGCTATTTGTGTTTTGAGAATTGAGCTTGCGGTACCGTTGAAACTCCCGAACGTGAGGTAGATGACTACTTGGACACTATTGGGTCTAGTTGTAAGTTAAAGAAGTTTTAGTTGTTAAATCCTATGTTGATAATGTTAGTGTTCGTTCTATTTGAGGTGACACAATTATATTAGAAGTTTAACACTATTAAATTAGAATTATAATTTATTAGAAATAAAATTTAGAAAAAAGAAAAAAAAAAAAGAGTTAGTTGTCCGGTGGATTATTTAGAACCCATATTCTCGTAGAATTCCTTAATTTGTTAGGAAACCTAATCACACTAGAATTCTTGTTTGGCTTGAAAATAGCCTTAATAGGCTCTATATAAATCCCCTAATGGCGTTCGGTGGCTCATCAATCACTGAAGACAAAACCAAATCAATTCCCAGGGGATTCGGTGGCCAACTGATTCAAGGCAATTCAATTCTCCAAATTGGAGAATACAACAGCGGAGCAACAATGAGCCAAAAAGGGACATTAACGAGGAAGCTTCAGCCCATTGTTTATGCATGAATCGGATATTGAACGAAACCCGATCATCATGAAATTTTATGGACATACTCTCAGCGCTTAATTCTTGTTAACCAATGGTATCGATTATCAACCGGTGAGATCTAAATTTGGTTTTATTTATTTGGTCGAAATCCATCTTATGGTGATGAGTATTCAATATTTTGTTGTCCTGAGAATATTATTCATGATGTTGTCATCCTCTGGGTTTACCTAGAGAGTTGAATCTGTAAACTCATTATTTTGACATAGTGATGATTTGAGATCGAACTTCGATCCCATGATTTTTTCCCTTGGGGGGTTTTCTACGTAAAAATTAGCGTCTTGTGAATTTGTTTAATTATTCTTATTATTATTGTTGTTGATCTCATTTAATCACGCACAAAAGGAGGGAAAAATATTATTACGCTGCAGGCTATGTTTGTTTATTTTTTTTCCAACAGTGGTATCAGAGCGAGGTTCAGATACGGTCCGAATAAATTCAGTTCTTGTACCTGATTAAAATGGAAGAATCATCCAGTACTATGATTAAATTGAATTCATCAAATTATTCGATATGAAAATTGCAGATGGAAGATGTCATTTACACTAACGACTTATACCTGCCGATTGAAGATGGCAGCAAAAAGCTAAAAAAACTACTGACGATGAGTGAATGATTATGAACATGAAAACAGTGGCTCAGATTCGTACTTAAGTGGATTAGAGTATTTTTCACCATGTGGTTCAAGAAACCAATGCCTATATGTTGTAAAAAAAAAATAGAGTTAATGTATGAGAGGAAGACTGCCCAAAATATTTGATTAGACAGTTGGTGAATCTGAAATACAAAGACAGCTGGAGTGTAGTCAAGCACCTCAGTGACTTTCACCAGTTGATCAATCAGTTGACTACTATGAAGATGGTTCTGGATGACGAGTTGCAGGCCCTACTTCTATTGAGTTCCTTATCAAATAGTTGGAAAACACTGGTTGTGACAATTAGTAACTCAGCACCGAACGGCGAAGCCACCATTGATATAGTGAAGGACAACATGTTCAATGAAGAAGCAAGATGAAAAGAGTAGGGAAGCACAGCCGAATCACATGCCTTGATCACAAACAAGAGGGGCCAATAAGCAAGTCAAGAGGGAAATCTCAGTCCAGGAAGGAGATTAAATGCTTATATTGCAAAAAAAATAGGACACATGAAAAAGTAATGCAGAAAATTAAAAAGAGATAAAAAAAAAGGCAAGTTTAACGACAAGAATGATCAGAAGGATACAGCTGCAGCAACTTCAGACGAAGGTGAGACCATCATTGTTTGTGATGACGAGTACATTAGGATCACTAGACAGAACTTCAACCGGCGATTTTGGTCACGTCAGAATGGGTAATGAAGGTATGTCCGACATAGTGGGAATGAGATATGTTAGTCTACAGACCACTATAAGCTGCAGATTAGTACTTAAGGACGTCAAACATTTGCCCGAGATCAGGTTTAATCTCATATCCATTGAACAATTGGATGATGAAGACTACAAGAACCACTTCGGGGATGGGAAGTGGAAACTCAGCAAAGGTCCCTAATTGTTGCAAAGGGAAAGAAGACATCGAGTCTTTACACCTTGGAGGCAAAACTTAACAAATGAGTAATCAGCACAGTTGAGCAGGACGCTACCACCAAGCTATGGTACAAGCGACTCGGACACATGAGTGAGAAGGGCATGCAAGTTCTAGCTAGGAGAGAGCTTCTACCTGAGGTAAGTGGTACTTGTTTCAAAATTTTCATACATTATTTAGCTTTGCAAACAACACAAAATTCGAAACAATCGAGTCACTGCATCTAGGAAGTCAAATATCCTAGACTTAGTACATTCTGATGTTTGTGGTCCTATGAATATTATTACTATGGGTGGTGCTAGATATTTTGTTACATTTATTGATGACCACTCACGGAAGGTTTGGACATATGCTTTAAGGATTGAAGACTCTGTGGTAGATGTGTTCAAGTAGTTTTAGGCTAGCGTGGACAGACAGACAGGAAGCTCGTTGAAGTGCATCCGGACTAACAATGGTGGTGAGTATTGAGGACCGTTTCAACAATACTGTCAGGTTAAGGGCATCAGGCATGAAATGATCATTCCTAAGACATCAAGACCGAATGGACTGGCAGAAATGATGAACAGAACAATCATGAAAAGAGTCAGATGTATGTTGTCTCATGAAAAATTATCGAAGACTTTCTGGGGCGAGGCAATGAAGACAGCAGTTGATTTGATAAATTTATCTCATCAGCTCCACTCGTGGGTGATGCACCGAATAGAGTATGGATAGAAAAAGAGATCTCCTACGAGCACTCGAAGGTATTTCAGTGCAAAATATTTGTTCACATTCCTAGAAATGAAAGGTCAAAGCTTGACGGGAAATCAAAATAGTGCATCTTTCTGGGATACGACCGAGAAGAGTTTGGGCACAGACTTTGGGATCCTGTTGACAAGAAGATCATCAAAAGCACAGATGTCGTCATGTTTGAGGACGAAACCATAGAAGACATGAACAGAAAAAGGAACTAGCTACACAGGCAGAATATTCGATTGATACAAATCCAGTCCTTCCACCTACCGTGCATAGTAATGACGGGGGAGACACACAAGATAATGCAGATGTTAATTAGGATACGCCTATAGTTGAAAGTACAGTCGTAGAAGAGCAGACAAAGCAGGCTCACATTGATCTTCCAGCAGAGCCACAGTTGAGAAGGTCTACGAGGGAGCGTCAAGCCCCTAGAAGATATTCACCTACTGAATATTTGATGCAAATGGATAGAAGAGAGCCAGACTATTATGAAGAAGCAATTGAGCATGAACAGAAGAGTGAGTGGATAAAATCCATGCAAGAAGAGATGAAATCCCTACACGAGAATCAAACATATGATTTAGTAAAGCCGCCAAAAGGTAAAAGAATATTGAAAAATAAATGGGTCTACAAACTGAAAATAGAAAAAGGAAACTCACAGTCCACGCACAAGGCAAGGTTAGTTGTGAAGGGATTCAGTCAGAAGAAATGTATTAACTTTAAAGAAATCTTCTCACCTGTCGTGAAGATGGCATCCGTTCGGACAGTTCTCGGGTTGGTTGTAAATTTTGATTTAGAGATTGAGCAGATGGACGTGAAAACAGCCTTCCTCCATGGCGACTTAAAGGAAGAGATTTACATGGAGCAGTCCGAGGGGTTCAAAGTCAAAGGTAAGGAGAATCTGGTGTGCAAGCTAAAGAAGAATCTGTGTAGGTTGAAGAAGGCACCACGACAATGGTATAAGAAATTTGATCAGTTCATGGCCAAACATGAGTTCAAGAAGACTACTTCATACCATTGTGTGTTCCTAAAGAAATTTACAGAAGGTGACTTCATTATATTGCTGCTCTATGTCGACGATATGTTGATCATCAGTCACGACATGAAAAAGATTCAGAGACTTGAAGGAGAGTTGAGCAAAGCCTTTGCAATGAACGATTTGGGACTGGCTAAGTAGATACTTGGCATGAAGGTCACCTGGGATAGGAAGAATCACATACTACGGGTTAACACATGAAAAGTATGCACTTTTCTGTGATAGCCAAAGTGCTATTCATTTGAGCAAGAACCCACAATTTCACTCACGGTCAAAACACATTAATAGGGATGGTAATGGGGCGGGGCGAGGCGGGAGATTAGTTCCCCCATCCTCGTCCCCTATTTGATCGGGGCGGGAACGGAGAAAAATATCAGAAAAGTAGCGGAGAACGGGGTGGGGACAGGGATATTTCAGGTATAATTTTTGAGATTTAAAAGAGTAATATTAATAAAAGTTATAAATAATATTATAAATAAAAAATAATAGTTGATGAATTAATATAACTAAATATACAAAATATAAAAAAGAAAAAAGAAAAATTAGAGATAAATATAATATTTTAATATTTTGAACTTATTATATTTATAAAATATATATTTTATACATATATTAATATTTAAAAAATATTTATTTTATGTAATTAAGGGCGAGGCGGGACGGGAAAAACGGGGCGGAAAGAGCAAATACCGCCCCCATCCCGTTTGTTATCGGGGGTGGAGAAAACCCTATAAAGCGGGGCGGGGGCAGGGCAGGAGCAGATCAGCGCGGGAGAAATTGCCTTCCCTACACATTGACGTGAGATATCACTATATTCGGAATGTATTGAAAAAAAAGTTATTACAGTTAAAGAAGATCCATACCGACTAGAATTGTGTAGATATGATGACAAAAATTCTACCCACGAAAAAGCACAATTTTTGTTGAGAGGCAGCGGTTATGAGGGATCCCCCCACATGAGGCGGAAGGGGAGTTTGTTGGTATCCGCTCCATTTGGGGTGACATAATTATATTAGGAGTAACACTATTAAATTAGGATTAAAATTTTATTAGAAATAAAATTAAAGAAAAAGAAAAGAAGAAAAAGAGTTAGTTGTCCGGTGGGTTTTTTTGAACCCTTATTCTTTTAGAATTCCTTAATTTGTTAGGAAACCTAATCACACTAGAATTCTTGTTTGGCTTGGAAATATCCTTAATAGGCTCTATATAAACCCCCTAATGGGTTCGGTGGCTCATCGATCACTGAAGACAAAACTAAATCAATTCCCTGGGGATTCAGTGGCCAATTGATTCAAGGGAATTCAATTCTCCAAATTGCAGAATACAACAGCAGAGCAACAGTGAGCCAAAAAGGGACTTTGGTGAGGAAGCTTTATTCCATTGTTTATGCACGGATTGGATGCCAAACGAAATCCGATCGTTGTGAAATTTTAGAGACACTCTCAGCACGTGATTCATGTTAACCAACGGTATCGATTGTCAATCGGTGAGATCTAAATTTAATTTTATTTATTTAGTCAGAATCTACCTTATGGTGACGAGTATTCAATATTTTGTTGTCCCGTGAATATTATTCTTAATGTTGTCATCCTCTGAGCATGTCTAGAGAGTTAAATCTGTAAACTCATTATTTTGACATAGTGAAGATTTGAGATCGGACTTCGGTTCCATGGTTTTTTTTCTTAAGGATTTTTTACGTAAAAATTGGCGTCTTGCGAATTTGTTTGATTATTTTTATTACTATTGTTGATCTCATTTAATCACGCACAAAATGAGAAAAAAATATTTATTCCGCTGCAGGCTATTTTTGTTTAATTTTTCCCAACATATAAGATGACGGAATTTTATAACTTGTGAATGGTGTTATCACTTTCTTGTTTAAAGCATGATGAACTATTTCTCAAAGTTTTTCTAAGTCAAGTGATTGTTTTCTCATTGTTCAATTTAATACTAAGTGCACTCTCCTATAACCATTGTGGTTGCTGATAACAAGAACTCGTAAAAGTTGGTCCACCACTGTCGAATGTCTTTTAGGCTTGAGTCCGAAGCTATATGACATCTTTTAGTCTTTTTGTGATATGTCTTGTAAGACGTGATGTATTGAAGTAATATTTTAATAGTTTTTAATGTACAGGATGGGGTATCCCTTAAACTTATGTTTTGAAGTATCTATGAATGGAAGTTCGTTTTGAAAATCAATCTTTGTGTGAATGTTTTTATTTTCGATCACTCTAAGTCTTGTTTAGTTTTCTTTAAGTCCACAAAGATGTTATGTGATTCATGCCCCACCACAGAGGTTGAGTACCTCATGGGAGTGAGGTGTGACACGGTGAGTTGAGAGCTAATCCATATCGAGTATCACATCGTAGCCGACGAGGTCCATAAGTCACATGATATAAGGGTATCGGTCACTCTCAGCATGCACATTCTACAAATGGAATCTACCTTAGTATGACTTTCTACGGGTGTAACTACGTTCAAAGTTTGGTCTAGGATTTCTGATTTCAAGTGTAGGGTCTTCATGCAAACCAATGACATGAAAGAGTGGGATACTCTAGAGTCAAACAACACTTTTACAAAGGTATTGAATAACACGAACATACCTTGGATGACTTTGGTATTATTTGTCTCTTCTCTTTGCAGGGCGAAGACTCTTCCTCCTCCTTGTCTGTTCCCATTCCCATTTCTGTCGTTCCCTTGCCTTGCTCCATTGTTTGGAGGTCCTCATGGTTTTAGGAGAAATGTGTTTTACGAAAAATCATCTAACCAAATCACTTCAAACCAACTTTAAATGGATGATAACTCGCCAACCTATATCTAGATATAAAATTTACATCAAGTAGAATTTTTTATATTTTCCTTAAATTCAAGAAAGTGGACTATTTTTCTACCAACTTTAGCACAACACCGTTAAAGCATTGTTTGGATGACTAAAATACATTTTTAGGTTCTACTAAAAATAAAACATATTAAAAACACCCGGATGGACCTCTAGTAAAAACAACTTTATGTTTGGGCTCTGTTTGGTTCCTCTAAAAATTCGGGTAAGGGGAGAAAATCGTCTTTTTCAACAATTTCGACTCGTAAACTTTCTTTCTTCCTTAGATTACACCATGGTTTTAGACAATCAAATACTCATAAAAGGAAGCATGTATAGGGATTCATGTAAGTGTGCATAATATTTTCATGCAAGTCAAAGAAAGAACAAAGAAAACTAAAGTCTCAACCAAATCGATTTTTAACTAGTTTCTTATCTTAGTTCTTCATTGGTCCTCCATAGTTCAAGAATTTATTTTTATTTCTTTTAGTTATATAAAAAGATCATTTGAGAAGGGTTAGAAGAGAAGTGGTTAAAGTAGGCGGATGTTCCTACCTTGAAGTCTTGAGATAGAAGAACATGGACTTAACTTTAGATTAAACCACACTTTCTTCTTATTCTTCTTCTTCTCCTCCTCCTCTATGTGTGTGTGTGTGAGAGAGAAAGAGAGAGAGAGAGAGAGAGACTAAAAGTTATAGGGATGGAGACGGGAGGCTTAGGTCTTATTTATAGGAAGACGAGAGGCTTGAGAAGTCTTTCAAATTTTCATCAAATGGTACATGAGTAGTGCGCTTAATGGACTTGAATGCAATGGAGGATGAGACTTGAGATGAGGCTTGGGAGTGTTTATTTAGAAAATGATGAATTTGAAAGGCAAAGTATAGATATATGTAAGAAAAAAATTGATAAAGAGAGGTTATCTTGAGAGATCTTCTAACTTTCCATTAAAAAGATTTGAAATAGTTTGCATAAACGACTTGTTTGATTGACTTGATTAGAAGCCTTGAAAGACTTAAGATGAGATTTGATGAGTTAGGGAGCTTTTGTTGCTCAAATGATGAGATTAGGAAGGAGGGTGTAAAGGTTTTAATGATGAAGCATGGTTAGTGTGTTTGGTTAGCAAAGAAAAACATGAGATATATACACCACCACAATCAACCAAACATGGCACATTAGAGGTGGGGTTCTCCTCTCCTTCTCTTTATAT
>JAOTRH010183143.1:0-11925 GCA_034768845.1 Heliamphora exappendiculata | reverse complement strand
CAGTGAGAAGGTCCTCGCTCTCTCTTTCTCTGCTATATATATATATATATATATAGCCCCCTGCCGTCTCTCTCTCTCTTCACATCCGATCCCTCACCGCCGCCGACCCCTTCATCGCCGTCGACCCCCCACACCGTCGCCGCCGCGCAACTCCACACCGCCGATCACCACCGCGCGACCCCACACCGCCGACCCCCACAGACGGCAGAGATGAGAGAAAGAGGGAGAGCAGATGGAGGGAGAGAGGGAGGGAGAAGAGAGAGCAGAGGGAGGGAGAGAGCGAGAGAGAGAAAGAGAGAGTAGATAGCAGAGGGAGGGAGAGAGAGAGATGGCATAGAGGAGAGAGAGAGAGACGGCGTAGAGGGAGAGAGAGGGTTTGGGTAGTGGTTTGGGGGAGGGTTGAGAGGGTGGTTTTTAGGGGGTTGAGAGGGTGGTTTCGGGGGTGATTTTCGGCTGGGGTGGTTTTGAGATGAATTTTGTTAGTTTTAACGGAAATAGGTTACTTTGATGTTAAAAGTAAATTTCTGGAGAGGTTGTGTCATTTTTTAAACTACAGGGGTGGTCAGTGATTTTGTCAGAAATCTCAGGGGTCAATATAATTTACCTTTTTTAAATTTAATATAGATCTTATTTAACCAATTTTTGAAAATATGTAAAATTATTTTAAATTAATAATCGAAAATATACATAAAATAAAAATTGATAAATAAAAAGGTGAAAATTATGGTTGCCAATGAAATTTAAAGCTTATTTAAATTTTAAGCGATAAGAGTTTAGGACGCTATATGTGAAATTATAAAAATCACCTTCTTTGGCCTTGGCAATGAAAGGAATTAAATGAGTTCTTAAAAAATTGATGCGACGCTTGTAGACCCATGCCTCTCTGTAAAAGTAGACATTGATTTTATTTTATTTTATTTTTAATAAAAAAATTTATTATTTAATTAAATTATTATATTTTTTTACTCATTTAATTAAGACAAACTGAATAATATCTTTTAATTTAAATATAAAAATAAATCAAAATAAAAAAAAATCAAATTTTATTTACTTATTTTTACTTTTATTCATCAAGTGGTAAATAAAAAAATATTCGCTTAATATGTGTCAAATATTTTCACTTGATAAAAATATATGTCGACACATAATACTCTAAAAATAACTTATAATTATTCAAGTTGCTGTGGGGGTATTTTTAGTATCACGCCTGGTAAATATGAACTTTTACTTTAAAATATGCCCATTTTTTTCTTTTGACTTATTGAGGAATGGGAATCAAGGACAGGGCTTTTTGGGGGTAATTAAGGTTCTGTTTGGGATCAATAATAAAGTTGGATTTTTTTTTAAAAAATTAATTTTTAAATTAATTTGTTTGGAATAATAAATTTGCACGGCTTTCAAGGCAACTTAAAAAATGTTAAATTTTTTTATTTCTCTTTTTTTTTCTTTTAATATCTACTTTTTCAAATTATTCCAAACACTTTCACTTTTTTTTTATTCTTTTTTTTTTTATAAAAAAGTTAAATTTCTTAGAAGTTAAATTTAAAAATTATATCAAACAAGCACTAAGAACAGGGCTTCTTGCTGCTCTTTACCGCGTGTCTCGCTTCTTACATGGGCGATACCACAAAGGAGTTGATCTCTCCTTGGCAAATCCTATTTCCTTTTGTGACTTTTGTCGTATGGAAAGTGTTTTGCGAAATTAATATTTTATAAATTATAATTTATAATAAAAGTAATTAGTATTAAAAAAATTATAATTTATAATTAAAATAAAAAAAATAATTATAACTTGTAATAGAAATTATGAATATTTAAAAATAATTATAATTTGTAGTTAAAATTAATAGTTTTAAATTAAAATTTACTAACAGTACATTTGCCAAACACTCTCATAATTTAATTTTTGTGAGTTTTCTATCAGGATTTATATGTTCTAAGTATTTTTCTTTGAGCATAAATCTTTTGCTGTGTATTTTTTTTTTTTTTTTTTTAACAATTTTTCGTTCGACGGCTAAAATTTGCATTGGATGATTCAATGTAATTTCTAGTAATTGAATGTAAGATTACACAAGAAAACACTTGTAGGGGATCTTAATTCTTTTTTTTTTTACGCTAACAACTAGAAACTCAATTTTGAATGAGTAATTATTTCATACAGTGTGCCATATAGTACATATTATTATATTTAAATCACACAATTGTGTGAATCTAATGATGTCTTGTTTGACTTTAGCCTTAAGTTAATTTTTTGACTTTTTACTTAAAGTTGTCAAAAAAATTAACTGTCAAATCACTATGTAATCTGATTGGCAATTTGAATTTTTTGACTTTTTAACTACAAATATAAAAAAATTAATCTTGCATGTTTGCCAAAAAAATAAAAAAGCTAAAAAGTTAAAAAATCAAATCAAAATACAAAATCTCATAATATTCAAATCAAACTCCTACTATTTTTAAAATACAATAATACCTGTATTCATAACTTATTTACTACTACTACCAACTACACATAATTATTAATATCAAATATATAAAAGGATAAAATTATCAACTTTAAATAAAAAGTAAAAAAACTTACTTTTTACCCAAATAACTAACTTTAAAAAAATTGGCTTAAAAGCTAAGTTATTAAACAACCTACTTTGAACTCAATTTAACGTTTTGGTTAAAAATGTAAAAAAGTAAAAAAATTAGCTTTTAAGTTAGTTATCAATTAGGGTCTAGTGATTTAAATCACTTTTTAACCAAATAGTTTTTTTGCTTAAGTTAAAGTCAAAAAACAAAAAGATTGACTTTAAATTTAGTTACCAAACGGGGCCTTATTATACACGTACAAGTCATATTAAATGTGTGATTTAAATATAGTGTGCAGCTTCTCACTGTAGTCCCTTTTTTTAACAAATTGCCCAACATCTTTTAACATGCACTTGCACAGCCTTTCTAAGGCGGGAGATTTGCTTCTCACATTTTCCCCTTTATGAAGCATCATTTTGTCAGCCTTTTATTTTATATTTAAATTTTGGTTTGTCCAGGAAAATTTAAAAAATGAGCGAAAAATAAAATTATTTATAAAGAAAAATTTTATGAATACCTATTCAATTTTTTCGTAATTCAATCGTCCAAAAAATAGCTTTTATTTTAAAATTGGTGGGGGGAGCTTTTTTTTTTTATCAACAAAAGAAAATTTTATTCGAAAGGAAGAATAGCAACAAAAAGAGTGAAAACCCTTACAACGAAGCTTCAAACTTCCAAAAAGAAAAACAAAAACATAGACACATATAAGATAACATGGCATTGGTGCCGCTTTGTAATTACATTACAATGAACATAAACTACAAGAACTGAGTATAAAATTATTAAATAGTCTCAAAACACTATATGCCATACTGGCATTGATGCATTTTATAAGCACACATAGGGAGGGGGGGGGGAGCATTTTATAGGCACACATAAGATAACATGGCATTGGTGCCGTTTTGTAATTACATTACAATGAACATAAACTACAAGAACTGAGTATGAAATTATTGAGTAGCCTCAAAACACTATATGACATACTGGCTAAGTGAGAGACAAGCATATATTCTTTGAGAAACATCAAATAAATTTCTTCAAGAAACATCAATTGTGAAGAGAATGACCGACGCCTGGGCTATGTCCAGGCGTCGTGGGTCGAAAATCATCCACGTACGCCACCTTACTTGTATGCCCTGTCAGCTTTCCACCGGATGACTTGCCACCCAATTTTGCCGTCAAAGAAACCTCCCGATCCACCCTTGCGCATTTCTTGCATTGCCTGTGCCTCAAATGCCTTCCATCAACACCTAAACCTTCATCACATAGAATCAAGACGAGAAGCAAAGCACAAGCACACCATATTCTAATTCTTGCCATAAAAGAGAGTGATGAATATCAGAGAGATATTAGAGATCGAGAAAGACCCCTTATTATACTTTGGTGTGTTTGAAGAGAGGCCTAAATGTCTCTGTTCAACTGTTGCGTTTTTATACATGCATGTGAGGGTCCTCATTAGTGGGAAGGTTCCTGAGGACATAGATGCAGAAAATAAAAGAGGAAAAAGAAGAATTGGATGGCTTAGTTTCAGGCGTTAAGCCCAACCTCTCGTGAATAAAAAAAAGGTTGGCGACAAATCTACACTCTTGCTAGTTGGCTATATTCTGTGTGCCTGCTTGCCCGTGCAAGTGCAACTCTACCTTTTGAAAGGAAATGTTTGTCTATCTGTACGTACAGCTAGATCGTTAGGTTTTCACTAAATTCTTTTATGTCAAAGTATATAGCATGGAGAAAAAGTATGACCTTCTTATGGGTCTCAAACTAATAATTTGAATATAAATGGAATTGCCCCATATTGTTAGGAATTAGGTCATGTCAGATCTTTGCCCATGGAAGGATTTGAGAACTTACAAACATGTATAAACTAATATGGAATTGCACACTGAAGTGTTGATCTTTCCTATGTTTTCTTCTTCAGATATTTTATGGGCGCCATTATTGCTAATTAAACTCTTATTGGTAATTAAATTAACTTTTAAGTTACTTTTTAAATTTTTTGGTTAAAAATGTAAAAAAATAAATATATTGTTTGTCGAACAGTTTAAGCTTTTAGATGAGTTAAAAATTAATAATTTAATACCCCGCTTTCTAACAGTTTAATTAGTTTTTAGATGAGTTGGTGATCTTTAACAATCTAATATGGTATTGGAATATGTAATAGATGTGTTCAAATCTCACCATCTAATAATAATTTTTAAAAGTTGTATGTGTTTGATCAACTAACGAAGAGGAGTCATGACACACGTGAAGAAGCGTGTTAAGAGTATAAATAACAAAATTATTCCTTTCTCTAAAACTACTTTAAGCCTTTTAAATCAGGTGACCCACAAAAACTTACAAATTAACTTTATTTCGTTTAAAGATCAAATTGTTGATATTTTGATCAAAAGTTTGTCCTTTAAGCGCTTTCGATTTCTACATGACAAACTGATTTTCACATCTCGTAAAGCATCACTTTGAAGTATTAGATTGTTGGTGTGTATGTTTTGTATTTTGTTGACTCGTATAATTAAGATTTTATTTACATATATTTGGACTGAGTTAGAGTCATGAATTCATAAGAAGCCTAATACATGTAGGGTTTTATAATTATTTGGGGGCTAGGATTTTAGAGTTGACCTATAAATAGATTCTATAATTCTAGTTATTTTGTGTGGAGAGTTAAATCAAGTGGTAGAGATGTATGAAGATATGAAAAAATATCAGAGGTACGGGAGTAATCTTTGAGCAAAAAAATGAGATTTGTTTCAGGACTCGGATTGTAAATGTCGAGTTTTTTTGTGTTTTTGATTTCGAGTTTGTATATTCTACCATTATAATGGATTATTTCTTGCACCCGTGTACGTAGACATATTGTGTCGAACCACGCAAATTCTTGTGTTATTTTTTTTATGTTCAAATCCCAACAAGTGGTATCAGAGCTAACAGTTGAAGATTCGAAGCCATGGGAGAAAATTAAAGTACAAGTATTATTTTTTATTTTGATTCGTATAAATTAAAAATATTTTTTTTCTACAAAAGAAAAAATAACAAAAGGGCGACTGCCGCACAAAATGATTCGATGAAGCAACCATGTGCGCTATTGCAAAGCAGCTGATTTACAAGAAAACAGTCCAACGGTTAAGGAAGCTCACTGGAAGCCTAGAACCATAAGGAAGCATGTTGGAAGCCTGGAACAGATTAATGTGCAGTGATTTGCAACAATCAAAAGAGTTTTGATTGGGTGTGGATGCATCTTGAAATCGATGGCTTAAAATTATTTTATTATATCGGAATATATATATAGCAAAATAATTTAAGGAGATGGTGTCTTTTAAGGTTTTTCAGCACTGCAAATTTATCGATACGGTCAGAATTTTCAGATTCTGAACGATTTGATGAGATTGAACATATCGACATAGATTAAGATTGATCGGATAAGATCAAAGGTGATCAGGAATAATCGAGTTTGATTGCGGGTGATCAGAGGCAATCATGAGTAATCTGGTTCAATTAATAGTGGAAGACTAATCATCAATAGATGCAACTAAGATTTTAGTTGCAAGTAGAGTTAAGTTAGATGGAGATTTTTTGATTTGATAGATAATTAGCAATCATAACACTTCGACGAATAAGTGTTGGACATCTTTGAGTAGAGATGCGAGCTACACTGGTTTGAGTGTAGTGGATTGACAACAATAGCAGAATCGACATCGACACTGGTTATCTTCAATGTGGTTTGCAGAATTCAAACAAATGTGGAGAATGTTGATATGTATGTCTTGTATTCTGTAAATTCGTATAATTAGAATTTTATTTACATGTATTTGGACTAAACTAGAGTCATGAATCCAGAAAAAATCTAATACATATAGGATTTTATCATTATTTGGTGGTTAGAATTTTAGAGTTGTCCTATAAATAGAACTCTATAATTCTAGTTATTTTGTGTGGAGAGTTAAATCAAGTGGTAGATGTATAGGAAAAGATAAAAAAATACCGAAGGCACATGAGTAATCTTTGAGCGGAAAAACGGTGTTTGTTTTAATGTTCGAGTTATGAAAGTCGAGTTTTTGGGTGTCTTTGATATCAAGTTTGTACATTCTACAATTATAGTGGATTATCTCTCGCACTCGTGGACGTAAACAAATTGTGTCGAACTACGTAAATTTTTGTGTAATTTTTCTTTAATGTTCAAATCCCAACATAGATATTATATAATATTAATATTGTATTTATTATTAAATTGGATATTATATGATATGAATATTGTATTATTATTAGATTAAGTATTGTATGAAATTGATATTATATTTATTATTAGATTAGATATTATATGGTTGATATTAATTTTATATTTATTTATTACATTAGATATCTTGTATTTATTGTTACAAAATTTTTGAATTTAATTTTGAAATCAACTAGTATAAATTAATATAGTGTGATTTCACTGAAGTATACACGTGAGTTTTTATCTTTCCAATTGCCTCTAAATCATAGTTATCCATCACGCCCCAAAGGCTAAAAAAATTTTAAAAAATAAACTTTTTTTTACGAGTTCAAATGGAGTGACTGTATCAACACCTAAAAGAATTCTTTCTACACCAACAAAAATTTGCATTTCCCCAAAGTACCCTTTACTTCAAACATAACCCTAACCCGCCTCTTCCCATTGGCCAGCACGTACCCCGCCACCTCTTCTAGACCTGAAACTAGGGTTTTAGTTTTAGATCTCTGACAGGTAGAGTTAGAAAGCGAGGGGGGAGGGGCCAACGATAGAGGAGGAAGAGGGAGAGGGATAGCGCGACTGGATAAGGGAGAAGAGGGAGAGAGATCGCGCAGTGGAAGGGAGAACGAGAACAAGGGCAATGGCGATGGCAGGGTGGCAATCGTGTGCGGGAGAGGAGGATCAAGGATGAGTGATAGCATCCCAATAGAAAATCAAAAATACCATTCTTACATATTACAAGTCAACTCTAATACATATTAATAAAAAGTAATATTGTTATTTTGGGTTGGTTTTGCTAGGTTGGTGAGTTTGATTAGATTACCCTCTCTTGAGTTTTACTGAACATCGTGTTTTTCAATATTGTTTAGTTAAGTTTTTGGGTAAGTTTTATCATCTTGCTTTATGAAGTGAAAGATGTTGCTTTTATGAGAGATTAAAAGCTGAAAGTAAGAATATTTTAGACATTTCAATAAAAAATAAAAAAATAACTGTAAAAAATTATTTCAAACAATCCAACTTTATATTTTTATTTTTTAAAAATAATATTAAATATTTTAAAAACTAAACTTTTTAAACATTCTAAACAAACTCTAAGTTTCACAACAACAATTAGGGTGATAGCTTTCTATGACTGCCAATAGTAATAGTACTATTTAGATGGACGGTTCGGTGAGACACTGACTTTACTTCTAGGGCTAGAGCCGCCAGACAAACCCAACTTTACAGCCAGAGCCACTGAGTCACTGACTTTACTTCTAGGGCTACAGCTGCCAGACAAACCCAACTTTACATCCAGAGTCACTGTGTCACTGACTTTACTTTTAGGGCTACAGCTGCCAGACAAATCCAATTTTATAACCAGAGCCACTTTACTTTTAGGACTACAGCTGCCAGACAAACCCAATTTTATAACCAGAGCCACTGAGTCACTAACTTTACTTTTAAGGCTACAGCTGTCAGACAAATCCAATTTTATAGCAAGAGCCACTGAGCCAGAGCCCTAAATGAGATCACCTATTCCACCTCCTACTTGCACAAGTCAATGATCATTAGCCACCAAATTCACAAAGATTCCATTGCAGTTAATGACAAGAACGAAGGAAAGAATCACAAAGGTGGTTATGTAGGATTTTAACTTTTGGCAAGTTTTTAAGTCGGGTATATTATGCTTTTTTTATAATTTGAATAAGAGTTAAATTTATATAATTTTAAAATATTTAAAACGAGTCCTATTAAAATTTTTAAACATTGGTTAAAGCGACTAATTTTATGAAAAAATTTAGTGTGCCCAAATTATTATTACTTATCTATATAATAAAACAGCTCTTAAAATGTCAATGGCATATTTTTGATTTATAGTTAAAATTGATTCCCGCCTTAATAAGAACTCATCCAACGGTTCTGAGGCTTCCCCTGCACTTTGTTCTAAGGCTTCCAGCGCCTCTCCCTCATACGCCCATTTTCAAAAAAAAATCATCTCTCTCTCTCTCTCTCACACACACACACAAACCCTGGAATCTCTCCTCTCTTTCTCTCGCTCCGTCTCTCTGACCCGATGCTCTAAAGCCACTGACTCTCTGTCGTAGCCGCTCTGCCGACGCCGACGTTCAGCGCTGCCTCTGCAACGCCATGCTGCCTTCGAATTCGAGCTCCCCTCGCCCTCCCCCTTCCCCTCTCTCTGTACTCGACCATCAGTGCGCTTCCCTGATCTCTGTTCTAGTTTTGATTCTCTCACGCGCCTCATCTCGGTCTCTCACCCACGCTTGCTCTCACGGCAACACGAACGATCTCTGCCTCCCGAGAAAGGTATGGATTCTTCCATAGTAGAGGCCTAGATTCTTCCATATACAGTATACACACAATAATGTAGACATACTGCGTGTTTCCATTTTCTTCATCTTTGTCTCTGTCCGATGTTGTATTTATCGCTTTGTGCGATCTCACCACTGCTCTTATCTATCCTGATATCGGGTTTGGTTGTTAATTTGTAATTTGACGAAATCAGGTTGTGGGTTTTCATCATCCTAATATCTATCCTACTATTGGGTTCCCCCTACACATCAAAATCATTTTCTATTTTTTTGCTCCAATCTTTAATTTTTTTGTTCGATCCATATTTTTTCCCAAATCTATATTTTTTTCCCATCGCCATTTTTACGGATCTTTTTTTTTGTTGTGAATCATGGATTTTTATACAATTTCAGAAACTTTAATTTTTTTATGCATTTTTATGATCATTGTTTTTGGATCTCTGAGAAATCCATTTGTCTTTAATGTCATATTCTTAATGCATTTTTATGATCATTGTGGTGTGTTTTGTTTGCTATGCTTAGCCATGTGTTTCTATAAATGAGGTTTAACACAAAAAAACTATTTAGAGGGTTTTACTATGTTGCTCCTTAACGATAGTCATGGACAATTTCGACAAAGTAGAGTTGGTTGAGGTATGTTTTTTACTCTGCTAATTCGTGCTACAACATTTCTCTCTCTCTCTATCTCTCTCTCTCTCTTTTCTTTTGGTCTCTTTTTCTCTATTTGCATTGAAAAATCATAAACCCATTTGGATTTTGTTATTTCAGGTGTTTGAACAGAATTGAAACTCATTTGGTCAACTGTACAGTACTTGTCGGTGTGTTTAGCTATGTGATTATTTGACTCGCAAACTTAGAGTGGTAATTTATCCCGCACTCTCTTCATAGTTATTTGCCCCCACAATCATAGGGATATAATTTCTCATATTTGATTTCTCTTTTGCTCTGTGTATGAATTTATTTTCTTATACTTTCATTTTCTTTCATGAGCTCTTCTTATCTTTACCTAGGTTTTTTCCACACTCTTCAAGTTTGTTTTTTAATATCTGGGTCATGCTTATTATATTTTTTCACTTTCTTGATTATTTTGGGTCGCTCACAAACTGTTCGATGAAATGATTTATGGACTGTTTTCTATTGAGATTCTTATGGATTGGTGTATTTTCCTTTCCACGCTTCATACAATTTACATTGAGAAATGAACGAAAAAGAATAAGAACTAAGATAAACATTTTGCACTCATCCAACTGATGCCAACAACGGGACAAAGCTTCGAATGTCAGCATGACTTATAAATGTTAGAAGAAAATATAAATAAAAAATAAGAAAAGAACAATATAGACCCCATTTCATTAATTCTACCCTATTTCAAATAAATTGTCCAGCTGTCTTGACTTTTTAACATTGATTGTGCTCAAAGTGTCATGCAAGAAAAAAAATCCCTTTTAAACCACAACCCAAAAAATAACTTTTCATTTCTCTAAGCTTTGCTTTTTCTTTTTGTTTTGAAAACAAAAGCTGATGTTCCAAACGAAGCTGATTAAATTGTGTTTTTGAAGATGTATAACTGTAATTTTAATTGTTAAAAAGTGATATATGATGGTTGAAAATTGATGGTGAAGTTTGGAATTGAAGTGGTTGAGAATGAAAAGCATTTTTGTTGGCCTAACTGTGTTAACATTGAGTGATGCATTATGTTGTTTTAAAGTTTGAGTTATTATTTACTTGCTTTTATATTATGTAATTTAATTCAATTCTTTGTTTTTTGGATGGACAGAGATATTATCAAATCTTCCATGATAAGAAGTTATTTGATTTGATTCTCGACAAAATTCAAATGTAAGGATATAAGTTATATTCTTACTTTAATTATTAGTTCAGATGAATATCCTGTAATCTTTTAGTTTTACGATTTCTTGGATTTGTTGATTTCGTGCATTGTTATATTTTTCTACATCTTTTCTGAAAAAACAGTTATCATTGTTTCCCTCTTCTAGATCACACAATGCATTCTTATTTAACTCAAAGCTTTTTTTATTATCAACTTTCATATAGAAAAATCCATCAATGATGTTTGTGTTAATTTCATTCATGGGTTTTATAGGTGTTAAGTTTTGATTTATTATTTCTACTGAATTTTGTTTACATCAATGTTTTTATTGAGTTTAAGGTGCCATTCATGTGTGCTTCATTTCATAATTGCAAAAAATTCATGGGTATGATAATTGTATTTTCCAACCTTATTTTCTTCTTTCTTGACAGCCAATTTGGGTCCAAAAATGGATCAAACGGTAATACGAGCTATCTTTACTCTTTTTTTTAAGTACTATTTTTTTGATAAAGTTTATTACCTCTCAAATTTTATTACCACTCATGTCTTTATATATATAGGTTCGGTTTCTCCAAGAAAAAAATGTTGGTGTTGTGATTCGTGATGAGCAAAATTTTAATGACATTCGTGTTTGTATGGTAAGTTCACCAAGCAAATATATTTTTAACATTTTTTAAATAGTATTTTAAAACATGTTACTTTTTTATGGGAAAAGGAAAAGGAAGCAACAATTTCTAATGGAAAACAAAAAATAAGCTCTACAGACAAGGAAAAAAAAGATAATTTTTGTAGGCAAGGGAAAAGAAAATGCATGTCAAGTGGTACGGTTCTTTAGTTATTTCTTTTAAGAATATTTATTAATTAATTTACACCGAAGGATAATATGATATCAAAAGCTGCATTGGCCCAACGTGCTCGACGAGAACGAGAAAAGGCAATATCTACAGAAAAGGCAAGGGAAAAGAAAATGCATGTCAAGTGGTACGGTTCTTTAG